>CAKNXH010000128.1:95592-157551 GCA_932178445.1 Andricus quercusramuli
AGGAATTAAATATTTCATAACGGAAATTGATCTTATCACATGTAACTATTTTAAATCCAAAAGGGGCAGTTATGAAAATAAAAAATAATAATGAATCCATGGGCACGCGCATATAATCAGTCGTACGCTGTTCTATTGTACCGTACGGTAATGATGCGAGAAAAATGTTAAAGTTTAACCTTTTTTATTGTTTATAAAAAAAATAACAAATTTTAATTATCAAAAGTCACCTACTTATGAAAGAAAACACCACCTAGCAAGTAACGGAATTGTTTTCATACATTTTTTTCACTCCGAAAATGGTTTTTAACGCACGTACGGTAATGACGTTTTTGTTGTCAAGATGCACTTTTCAGTTTTAATATCGGATTCATATTACTACAATATTTTACTAGAAAAACAGACGTACGGTAATGACTTCTGAAATGGAAAAAATTGAGGGACAGACATCAAGGTTTTTAAAATATTATTTATTTGAATTGAAAAAATGTGCATGCATTAAGCTTATGTTCATGTGAAGTTTACAAACTTGATACGATAAGCGTTTCTCAGGTTACTGTCTAAAAAAGCGAAGAAAATCAGTTTATCCTTTTGCAAAGTGAGGTTGGGACGCCGTACGGTAATGACGTTTCGGGTGTTCTTGTATTAAATTAATGTAAATAGGAACAGAAATAAAAAAAAGGAACTGCCCATTCTGTAGAGGATGATAATAAGTGTTTATTAAAATTTTTTTTAAATCGGCACGAGCTTCTAAGTTGATGTTATATTATTGGGACTTCAAGTTTGCCTTCAATTTGACAATTACCCATATAGCAGTCGCTCATCAAGTCACTCTTTAAACGCAATTCTGACCATTAGTTTACTCATTTCTTTGTCCGTCATTGTGATTATTTAAAAAAATGAAGGAATCTGCTGCTCTTTTACTCCTCACAATTGTTAGCCTCGTTCATTGTTATAGTAAGTATAATATAATATTATAATTATTATTCATCTTCACTAAAAGCATCCAATTTGAATTGTCCATTCCAAATAAGGTTTTCAAGCATAACAATTCTCATCATTGCACAATAAAGAGAATTTCAGAAATATTGTTAAATTTTAGATGAAAAATGTATAAATGCTATAAAATGAAAAAAATGAACTAATTGGTAACTTTTGAAAAGATCAAGAAATTCAAAGTTGAATGGATGCTACTAGAAATGTTAGAACAGTGTATACTAGGGTGGTCCAAAAATTTAATTTTCTAATTTTTCATGAATAACGCTCGGAAATTCGTTTGAATCTACACAAAAATACATACATCTTTTTTTTTCATTGATATTTAGAGGTATGATATTAAACTCCAAATTTGTCTTCACAATTAGCCATAGAATGCGAATAAAATATTACTTTTCAAACCTCACCTCCATAAGTCTCTTTTGGAGGGGCCCCAAAAAAACCCCATAAATGGAAAATGGGTTTTGCGATTCTTTGGCGCTAATTATGATTTTTTTTTGTCTTTTCTTAATGCAAATTGTTTCCGACACATGAAGCACCACTTTATGCCAATAATTATATGTTTGAATAAATTGTTTAGCCAACTCATAATTATTGTTAATAATATTATCTTTCAATAAAACTAGAAATTGCGGGTTTTTCTGAAATTTTCAAATTTTTGTTCACTTTTCACTTAGATTGAGTTAAATTATTAATTGAGAATAACAAAATTATTTGTTTAAACAATGTATTATTTATTATGATAATATGCAATTCAAGTAACGGTGGCAAGTTGCATTTTTTTTCTGAAATTTACAATTATTAGTCGAATCTTCACGTAGGGTGAGCTAATAATTATTTAACTTTATCAATAACAATTATTTAAACAAATCATTATTGTTTATAATTATCTTCTTCAATATTAGTGCAATATAGTTGTGGTTTCTTCTGAAATGTTCAACTTTTCACCCGCTTCTTACTTGGTGAAGTAATAAATAATACTAGCTAACAAGCATAGTTGTTTAAATAATTTATAACTGTTTCAACTTCTTCTCTTAGATAACTGCCAACTTTTCACTTAGTGATTTAATAATTAATGCAAGTTATTAAATATTATTGCTGAAGTAAAATTATCCTCATGTAATTATGGGATTTTTGATTTTGTCGATCTACGGGTCAAATCATTTTCTGGTGAAACGAAAAAAAAATCTGCCTCAGCCCGGGTTTGAACTGGGAACGCCACTTTCCATAAGTGGAGCGTTAACCAATTACGCCACCGAGACCGGCGCAGATAATTTCTCGTTTCTCCCACATCCACAGAATGATGTGAATCTACGTCTAATTTTAACCTGTTGGTTTAGTGACTCATTCTAGTCTGAATAAATTTTACCGAATCTGAATAGTTTTAATGTAAGATGTTATTTTGTCGACCAGGATAATTAATTAATTTTCTGATGTTAAATTTTGTCGATCCACTGGTCAAATAATTTTCTGGTGAAACGAGAAAAAATTTGCCTCAGCCCGGATTTGAACCGTGAACGCCACTTTCCATGAGTGGAGCGTTAACCAATTGGTTAACGTAATTGGTTAACGCTTCACTCATGGAAAGTGGCGTAAATCGAATAATAACTCAATCCAAGTAAAAAGTGAAAGAAAACTTGAAAATTTCAGAAAACCCCGCAATTTTTATCATTATTTCAAGATAATATTATTAATAATGATAAATTGTTTGAAAAATGCATGTGAGTTTCTTGAGTCTTGAGTTTCAACTCGATTCAGCTAATATTGAGGATTCTAAATAAAATTTCAGAAATTGCCCGATTCGCCACACTTTGCGTTAAATAAATGAATATAAACAAAAGTAAATTCAGAATTTGCGTCCATAAATCTATTAAAATGTAATTATCTTGGATTTGAAAGAATTTTCTTTCGGATGAAAACTAAAGGTTGTCGCTTTTTTTGCACAGTAAATTCCTGATTGCTACTACTATGTACCGCAGGGACTATTTGCATTTTCCTGAACAAAAAAATTATTAATTTTATACAAAAAAAAACGAATTTTTAACAAATACATGCATTTTCAGGTAAAAAATATTAATTTTGAACCGAAAAAAAAGAATTTTCAACAAAATAGTTAAATTTTCAACTAAGGAAATTCGCGGCGTGCATATCAACTTAAAATGAAAAACATAATCAATAATGCAATGGACCGAATCCATTTCAAATCAGGCAGGTTCTACACTTGAAGTTGCAGAATCTCTCGGGGACAAAATATGTTGTTCTTTAGAGGAAATTAGGTGATACGTATTTTTGCAATTTGTAAATTTTTTTTTTTTTTTTGCAGAGTTATGCGTATTTGAATTTTTGGCTTTGTTTTCCATAAAATCCCAATTTTTTCTTTAAGGTCGTATAGCTTTTGACCTAATTGAGATATTTACCCACACTTATATTTTTTGTCAATTTTTTTTTGAATTTTTACTATCATAAGGAGAATACTTTGTGATTTTAATGCGGGCTAAATAACTTTTGTGGGCAGGAGAAGTTTTTCTCATAAAATCAAATTTTCGCATTTTTCTTGAAAAATCCACTCTGTATCGAATTAAATACATAGTTATTAACTCTTCCAAAAAAATCCACGTGCGTCAACTCACCCTACCGGTCGGGCAATGCCGCTCGCACCATTACTTATATCTGTTTGCATATTAAAAACATTTTTCCAGTGATGAAAGGCACGATTTCAGTAAAATCAGACATATTTATTTATTAGCAGTATGGGAAAATAATAAACACACAATATTCAACGCCGTCCGCAGGGTTTAGGGTATCCAAATAAGACGTTTATTCGCAGATGTTAAATAAATTCACCAATTTGTGATACTAAAAGTGTTTTCTACAAGCAACGGCGTTGCATTTTCCGCTGCTGCACATAAGCCGCCTTCTCTCATCTCGAGAATGGGTTAAGTGAGCGCAAAAATAAAGTGCCTATTGGACGCTAATTTAAAAGTGCATCGTAAAACTACTTTAGAAATTTTTTTGCCATCTTGTGAATGTATATAATTCTTTGTTGATTAGTGACTGATTAAAATTGTTAAGTATTCAGGTTACTATTGTTCAAAATCTTAATAAATGTACATTTTTTCCTCACAAAATTAGGTGAACCAGTAGGCTCCACTGAGATGAAAATGTCGGATGGCTCTGTTTTTGGTGTAAACATTAAGGTTGTTACACTAGAACCATTTTGGATGACATCTCATCTAGTTCATAATGGTTATCGAGAATATTTGGTTTATATAAAAACACCTGAAAGAAGTTACAGTGAAGAAAATCGCCAATGGAAACGCATAGCTGTGCATAGCACTCATAGGCCTGAAGAGCATCATCCAACGAGAGTTACGGTCCGTGTATATAATGAAACGTATTCAACAGTCACTGATTTTATTAATTACAATTACAATGATCCATCTGCGAATCCTCCTATGGGGCGCGATGGCCACGTTTACATCGCAGTACAAGAAACTTATATTGTACTGACTGCAGAGTTAAAGTTTGACGGCTTGAATCAAGAAATGGATTCAGTAGCGTCGACGAGACTAGTTCCCTGGGCTTTCCGGCGTCACTCCAACGGTAAATAAGCAGGTGCCTTTCATGCCTCCGTACTGTCCGCAGACTTCAATGAGGCACAAATACATTGAAGAAAACTCGACGTTCGACAATCACCTGAAGCACGTACATTCCTTTTATGATCCTCTAACCACATCCTAGGGATGATACGCTGTTTCCTTATTAGCTTCAAACTTAGTCCTGGTTTTTATCGAGTGCGTTTTGAAATATTATTCTTAATTATTTCAAGTGTATACATAATTCTGCCGTGAAGTTCCGATTAATTTTAGAAGAACAGTGGTGTGCTTAAATAACTGTTTTGAGTTAAAACAAATTTTGAGTATAAAATTAAAATATTACCAGTAGGAAATTGACTAACATGTCAATTTTGATTCAAAATTATTGTTCCCGCTCATGGGACACGATGGAGACATATTGTTGTCGTCAAGTCATGTGAGTAAGGCTAAAGTGGGGTCGTGAAATTATGGAAGCCGATATTTTGAATCAGAGGACGATTGACCGTCACCATGACTGTCAAATTATAATTTTACTTAAGTGTTTTATTCAGCGTTTCTGGGTGAGTTAATCATTTTACAGTGCTGGTTGGAGGAGTGCGTGGAGTTCGAAAGAAGTGAGATAAGCATGGATGCACTGTTGCATGAAAAGGGGGAAAAAAGGGCAGTAGCATTGGTGAAGGGAGTCTTGGGTAAGATGGAGATGAAGAGAAGGAAGGAGGAAGAGGAGCGGAGACGGAAAGATTGTAAATAGGAGAGAAAGTAGATGTAAGTAACATGTAAATATTGTAAATAGTAGATAAGTAGTAGGTATTAGAGCGAAAACAGAGGTTGGCAAGCGAGGCAATGCGAAAAAGTAGGGACATGCGTGCGAGGCGAGGCGAAGCGAGGAAGGCAAGGCGATAGAAGCGTGCGACTTAGAGATAAGGAATGGATGGATGTTAGTCTTTAAGGGTTAGTTTTGAGCAAATTCTGTAAAAATGGAAGTGTAAGCACGTCAATTTTTTAAGGTCAGCAGGCTGAAAAATGAACGTTTATCTATCTATCTATCTATATAAATTAACATTTAATAAACGATTTTAGTTGTTAAAAAATCGTTTTATTTTCTTCTACGTTTCGGCTCTCACTGCGCGCCTTCATCAGGACAAATTTTGTTATTTCTAAAAATAATTCGTGTTGTATGATAAGTTAAAAGGAACTAAAATACAAAAACCTACTGTGTGTAACATAAAACTTTGGTTGTTACCTGTCGTTAAAAAATTGCGTCGTGTCAAAAAATATATACATCTTTAAAATCAATCATTTTATGACTAAAAAAGGTTCCATACTGTGAATATTTAAATCTCATGTCGAAATAGTTAAGATAAAAAATTATGATCCTCAAAAAATATTCTTTTGAACGGCTCCAAACTAATTAGATTACATTTTTAAGCAGATGAAAGTTCCAAATAATGATTTGGACGATGACAAACCAGACATTGAACAGACATTGACATTTATGCTATAGCTAATACTAAATAAACGATAATGTACAGGTCAAATTTTCATTGAACCACAGATAAGAAAAGCGTGCCATAACTTTTGGATTCAAATTGTGGAGTAAATTTTTATTTTAATATTGAGTTTAATGAATAATACATTGATACATCTGGTTAATATTCAATACTTCAGTTCGAAGATTGATGGAAATTTTGTTAAATTTTTTTATAAAAATAGATTTAATAATTCGTCGTTTGTAAGTGTTCTGCTCTCTTGCTAGAATTCTAATTTTTTCAAAATTAAAATAAAAAAAATTGTGAAAATTCCATGAATGTTGAGACAAACCTGTGTTTAAATTTCCGATTTCACAATCTCTTTTATGTTACGCAACTCTCGTTTTTAATCTTCTGCCAGTTTCCCCGATGTAGACTTTATTGCAACCAGTGCATTTAATTCAGTAAATGACACCAGATAAATTTTCAATCTTTTCAGGATCTTTCTTACTCGAAAGAAAATTGTCCAGGGGGTGGTTATTTTAAAAATAAATGTTAATATTAAATTTTTTTAAAGAACATCTTAGTCTTTCAGAAAGGCCTTGGACATAAGGTAAGGTATCCTTTAAATCTGTTTTTTTGTATTTTTCCAACCATTTTTTATGCTTATTATTTTTTTGTATACTATTATAAATTTCATGGATTCTTTCTTTTATAACACTTTCTATGCAACGGAAGTGTATAATTATTCTGCAATAAAGTGACTTTCAAATTATCTAAATTTTCTTTTCTAAATTGTATATTACTTAATTACACACCTATCTACCAAACCTTTAATACACCAATTTTTTGACTGAACGGATGGTGAGAATTATAATTTAAATACCGTCCAGACAATGAAGGCTTTTTGTACCAATTGGTTATCAAATCACCTTCAGTTGTTTTAGTAATCAACAAATCTAAATAATTCAAAGAATTATCATTTTCAATTTCGTAAGTAAACTGGATCGAATCATCAATGCTGTTAAGAATGTTTACTACGTCTACAATTTTATTGCTTGGTATAATCAAGAATATATCATCCACATAACGTTTATATAAGAGTGGTGTAAAATTTAATTTTTCTAATGCTCTCCTTTCTATATCTTCTAATACTAAATTTGAAACAATGGGAGACAAACGAGACCCCATCGGACAACCTGATACTTGTTTATAGAATTTATTTTTAAAAGAAAATACTGTATTATTAAAAACAGTTCTAGCTGCTATTAAAACCTCGTTTTTTTGATATTTTAGTTAAGTTACGATATAAATTTGATTTTTCTTCTATGCAATGTAAAGCCAAATCTAACGGAATATCATCAAACATAGAAACAACATCAAGAGAAACTAACGAATGTGTTTTTGGTACAGTAACATTCTTTTAAATTATCCTTAAATTCCCAACTATTTTTTACGAATGCATTAGTTTTTCCTGAAATCGGTTTTAAAATGCTTGATAAGTACTTAGCTAAATTATACGTAGGAGAACCAACAGTTGAAACAATTAGTCTCCAATTTAAACCTGGTTTATGCACTTTAGGTAGAGCATAAGCTTTGGCAACAATACTGCTATATGTTGTTAATCGTTAGGCCGTTTGTTCGTTAATGTATCTCTTTTTTTCCCATCTAGAAACAATATCGTTGCATTTGTTTTTAACTGTGGGCACTAAGCTAGTTTTTACATTTTTGTATAAATTGTTGTTTTTAAAAATATTCTCGACAGTTTGGTTATAATTAGATCTATTTGTTGCAACCGTGATATTGCCTTTATCGGCTTTCACAAATAATAATTCTTTATGCTCTATTTGGTAACTTTTAATAGTTTCAAAGGTTTGGTTGTTATTTTTAAATTTATTGTTTCTACAATGATTCAATGTTTGTAACAATATTGTTAACTGGAATTTTATTAGGATTAAAAGGAACACCAAAATTACCTCCCAGAGGCAAGGTTTCAGCTATCTTATCTGGGATTTCGACATTGGATACATTTTTGAAACATTTTTTTAATCTAAAATCCTTATTCTTCTGATTAATCTCTAACTCCCTGGTTTTCAATAAATTAAATTTCCTTATACATTCTCATATTTTAGCATACTTTAAGTTGTATAAACCCTGTTCTTGTGAATTGAAAAAAGCGTGAATTAAATCTTCTTTAACATATCTCAATAAGCGGTACTTTATGTAGTTAGCATGATGAGCTAAATCCTCAATATTTTCAATCGTGTTATTCACTTCACAATTTGAGCATTTATTTTGAAAAATCAATTTAGTCTTTTGATTTATTGGACCGTAAGACCGAAAAAAAGAGAAGTTTTAGATAGATAAGATTAGATTTAGATAGATAAGATTGTGAAATCGGAAATTTAAACACAGGTTTGTCTCAACATTCATGGAATTTTCACCATTTATTTATTTTAATTTTGAAAACATTAGAATTCTAGCAAGAGAACAGAATACTTACGAAGGACGAATTATTGAATCTACTTTTATAAAAAAATGTAATAAAATTTCAGTCAATCTTCAAACTGAAGTATTGAACATTAACCAGATGTATCAATGTATTATTCATTAAACTCAATATTAAAATAAAAATTTACTCCACAATTTGAATCCAAGAGTTATGGCGCGCTTTTCTTATCTGTGGTTCAATGAAAATTTGACCTGTACATTATCGTTTATTTAGTATTAGCTATAGCATAAATGTCAATGTCTGTGCAATGTCTGGTTTGTCATCGTCCTAATCATTATTCGGAACTGTCATCTGCTTAAAAATGTAATCTAATTAGTTTGGAGCCGTTCAAAATAATATTTTTTGAGGCTCATAATTTTTTATCTTAACTATTTCGACATGAGATTTAAATATTGACAGTATGCAACCTTTTTTAGTCATAAAATGATTGATTTTAAAGATTTATATATTTTTTTACACGACGAAATTTTTTAACGACAGGTAACAACCAAAACTTCATGTTACACAGTAGGTTTTTGTATTTTAGTTCCTTTTAACTTATCATACAACACGATTTATTTTGAGAAATGACAAAATTTTTCCTGATGAAGGCCCGCAGTGAGAGCCGAAACGTAGAAGAAAATAAAACGATTTTTTAACAACTACAATCGCTTATTAAATGTTTATTTATTTATTGGACCGTAAGACCGAAAAAAAGAGAAGTTTTTGAACTTTCAAATTTTGAGAAAATAATATTACTGATCACTTGTAATGTCAAATTCAAATGAAAAACATGCCTTCTATCAGAAAAACTTCAAAACAGAAAAAAAATTTACTTTCACTTTTTTCACTTTGCCATTTTTGGAAAATGGGGCAATTCTATCAAATAGATACTTCTTTTTCCGGGAAAAAATGCATTACAGCTCTACTATTTCAAATTTTGAAACTAAATTGTTCTGTGACCTGAAATCGTCAGAACTTTATTTTTTTAAAGAAAACAAATTTCAAACAAATAACTGTGTTGAGAAACTGCTTACTTATTTTTGAAATGAGAAATAATAGAGTTATAGGAAGTTCTTTTTAGAAAAAAGGCATGATTTATTGAAAGCTAACCATTTCTCTCATAAACGAAATAAAAAAATTCAAGATTGGAATTTTCGAATTTATAGTTCATTCTTCTTGACAGTTCCTTTAAAGTTATTGAAATTCCCTGACTTATGCAAGATTTTTCTTTAAATTTCCGACTTTTCCCTGATGAACAAAGTTCCCTGGGATTTTTTAAATTTTTGTTGGGTAGGTTCGTCTTTCACTTGTGAGGTTTCTTTTTGCAAATAGAGTTGAATACATATTAAATTTTTATATAATTATTGAGAGTTACTTGTATTATTTGCGAATTTCCAAACATTACGTACACTAATCAAATTATTCTGTTTTTTGCGCTTCTTCTTTCATCAGAAATTACTTATAATATCATTTGAATTCTTGAAATCAAAGCACAATTTTCTCCTGATACCTCATTTTTGGTACCAAAACTATTTCAAGGTATATTCATCTTTTCTAACTTTGTTTGCATTTTCATACATACGACCGCACACAGTATTAACGTTTGTTTTTACACATGATGCCATCTTTAACTATTCAGAAGGTTCCATGGATGATAAATATAGCAAATATGGAAAAATTTGAGATCTGAAATCAACAATCTTTCTCGTTTTGCCATATTTATTTTGGAGAAGGAATAAAGCTGGTTATTGGCTAGGTGTCGTAAAAATGAGTATACATAGCAGTCGTTCATCAAGTCACTCTTACAACGCAATTCTGAAAATTAGTTTATTCATTCCTTTGTCTGTCATTGTGACCATTTTGAAGAATGAAGAAATCTGCTGCTATTTTACTTCTCACTTGTGTTAGCTTTGTTCACTGTCGTTTTAGTAAGTATAATATAATATTATAAACTATTCATCTTTATCAAAAGCATCCAATTTCAATTGTTCATTCCAAATAAGGTTTCTAAACATAAGAATTCTCATCATTGCACAATAAAGAGAACTTCAGAAAAATTGTTCAATTTTACATAGAAAATGTATAAATGCTACGAAATGAAGTAAAACTGAACTAACTTGTAACTTTTCAATTTAAATACGTCTCATTTTCAATGCTTCAAAATGCATCATTATTTGAAAATAGAACACTGGAAATCCTATCCAATTCAAAGCAGTAGCTTTAAAATTAGAACCACTGAGAATTCAAAGCCTTAAAAATGGAAAAATCTTAAAACACCAGTCAATTGAAATTATTTTTTGTTTCTAAGAACAATTCATTATCAATTACACAATTGAAATTTTTTCATTTTTATGAATAACGCCCGGAAATTTGTTCGAATCCACAAAAAGATAAATACATTTTTTTAAATTGATATTTAGAGGTATTATATTAGTTTCGACTCAAAAATTTGTCATTACAATTAGCCATAGAATGCGAATAAAATATTACTTTTCAAATATCACCTCCATAAGTCTGTTTTCCAGGGGCCCAAAAAACCCCCATAAGTGAAAAAATGTGGTTTGCGATTTTTTGGCGCTAATTATGATTTTTTTTCATCTTTTCTTAGTGCAAATTGTTTCCGATACACAAAGCAACACTTTTTGCTCATAATTATATGATTGAATGAATTGTTTAACCAACTTGTTATTATTGTCAATAATATTATCTTTGAATGGCTAGAAATAGCGGGTTTTTCTGAAATTTACAATTATTAGCTAATATTGAGGATTCTAAATGAAATTTGAGAAAACATATTTTTTTCTCATGAGAAATACGTGTTAAATTTCTTGGGGCTTGCGCAATCTGTGAATATCAACTTTGAAAAAAATTGAATTTATTCTTATGCAGATTCAAACAAATTTCCGGTTGTTTTCATAAAAATTAAAAAAAAAAACTTTCGATGCATTTTTGGACCCCTCTAATGTATACACTGGGAAGAAAAAAACTGTCAAATTGCCCGATTTGCCACACTTCGCCTTAAGTAAATATATATAAAGAAAAGTAAATTCAGAATTCGCGTCCATAGATCTATTGAAATGTCATTATCTTGAATTTGAAAGAATTTTTTTTTATGAGAACTGAAGGCTGTTGACTTTTTCGCACAGTAAATTCTTGATTGCAACTACTATGTATCGCAGGGAATATTTGCATTTTTCTGAATTCCATTGAAATCACTGTAGAGTTAAAGGTTCTTATTGTTTCGCTATCAGGGGAGAAGCGGACGATGCGCCGTGCGTAGCATAGGGTATGAAAATAAGACGTTTGTTTGCAGATGTTAAATAAATTTACCAATTTGTGGTACAATAAATCTATCGGCAATTTTTAGAAGATCAATAATATGAGGGTAGCCTCTTATATTTTGAGCCTAATAATGAAGAGACAATAATTTATCATCGAAAATGGCTTTATTGTTTCTCACACTTTTGCATGCGCTTGAACCAATTTTCGAAACATCTTTTCCACACCGATTGCGACACCTCCGACACATGCATTTTGAAGGCATCAACCGCTACTTCAGGCGTCGAAAAACGTTGACCTAGTTATTTATTTTTTTATTATGGGAATACAAAAAATGCATTATGTGCTGAATCAGGGCTGTAGGCTGGATAACCCATCAATTCGACGTTTTCAGCCCTCAGAAAGTCCCTTCTTGCAGCGGATGTTTGAGAGCTCGCATTGTCGTGGTGGAGGGTGATTCTCTTCGGCGGCTGGTTCCCCTAATTTTTTCAAAGATATCCGGTTAACAAATGGTTGTGTACCATTCCGTATTGACCTTCGATGTTGCTCCAACGGTACAGTTCATACGTGGCCGGTTTAAAAAAAAAACAGGCAACCATTTGCTTCGAAGTGCTTCGTGCACGAACAACTTTAGTCGGTTTTGGCTCATCTTGGAAGACGCACATAGTCGACTGCTGTTTAGTTTCAGGCTCATAAGCATAAATCCATGTTTCGTCACCTGTTACGATGTCATAGACATCGTTGAAGCACCGCGATCGAATTTTTCAGCATTTGTTTTGACCAATCCACACAAGCCTTTTTTTGAGCGATTGTCAAGTTATGTGGGATCCAACAGCAACACATTTTTTTGACAGCCAAACGTTGATGTAGAATTGCTTGCACGTTGGTCCCACTAATGCCCAAGGATGTCTGAATCTCACGATAAGTCACATGACGATCTTTCATTGTCAGTTCACTCTCAGTATCAATGTTTTTTGGGAGAATGACTGATTTTGGACGACCTTCTCGAAATTCGTCGGTGAGCAAACCACGGCCTAGATTGAATCCGGAATACCAGCGAAACACAGTTGCTTTTGATGGCACTTCATACCCAAAATTCGCATAAAGTTCATTGACACACTATTGTTGACATAATCCACGTCGAAAATCGTAAGAAATCATCGCATGAAAATGTTCAAGATTCAATTCCATTTAGTCGCTGAGAAAATATTTTCAAGTCACTGTAAACAATACAGGTTATGCTCGAATGTCAAAACGTTCTCAACATGGTTATGGTTAAAATGTCAAACTTCCAATTGGAATCGTCAGATGGCACCTGTAAACACTTCGTATTGCCAAGGCTCAAAATATAAAAGGCAATCCTCGTAATAAAGTCTTAATACAGTTGGTGTAAAATACAATAAGCTTCGCTGATTTCTTCCTAACTGTCGCAATTGATGATAAACACCCGAAGCAAACTTTTAGGCATGAACATTTAACGATTATCTTAGTTGAGCTAAATTTTGCACTATTTGGAATTGTAGTCATAAATATGCATATACTGAATCTGAACTCACTTGTTTATAGTAAGCAGATTTTTCTAAAATGGACGGTTTTGTATTTCCTACTGCTGCGCACTAGCCGCTTTTCCCTTATCTTGAGAATTAGTTAAGCGAGCGCAAAAATAAAGTGCCTATTGGACGCTAAATTAAAAGTGCATGGAAAAACTACTTTGGAATTTTTTTTCCATCTCGTGAATATATATGATTTCTTGTTGATTAGTGATTCATTGAAATTGTCGCGTGTTCAGGTTACTATTGTAAAAAAGCTTAATAAATTTAAACTTTTTTCCTTACAAAATTAGATGGAGCAGTAGGCTCAATAGAGATGACAATGTCGGATGGCTCTATTTTTGGTGTAAACATCAAGGCCTTTACACTACAACCATTTTGGATGAGATCTCATCAAATTCCTAATGGTTATCGAAAATATTCGGTTTATATAAAAACACCCGAAGGAAGTTACAGTGAAGAAAATCGCCAATGGAGACGCATAGCTGTGCATAGCACTCATAGGCCTGAAGATCATCACCCAACGAGAGTTACGATCCGTGTATACAATGAAATGTATTCAACAGTCACTGATTTTATTGATTACAATTACAATAATCCATCTGCGAATCCTCCTATGGGGCCGGATGGCAACGTTTACATCGCAGTACAAGAAACTAATATTGTACTGACTGCAGAGTTAAAGTTTGACGGCTTGAATCAAGAACTGGAATCAGTAGCGTGGATGCGCCTAGTTCCCTGGGCGTTGCGACGTCACACCAGCGGTAAATAAGATGGTGCCGTCGATGTCTCCGCATTATCCGCAGACTTCAAGGAGGCACAAATATACTGAATAAAGCTCGAGCTGCGTTTGTTTAAAATTTGATTGCGTATCAGCAGTGCACACGAGTTCCGTCCCACGATCGAAATGCTCAACGGTAGACACTCAACTTACGTCCAACGGTCTAAAGCACTTCCACTCCGTTTCTGATCCTCTACCCACAACCTGGAGATGGTATTTTGTTTCTTAATTAGCCTCAAATTCAGTTTTACCCTTTCCCCAATTTTTTCAAAAAGTAAATTAGAATATAACGAAACTTATCCGTTCAGAAAAGTGAAGAGGATGGGATAAAAATATGACCACCGAGCGAAATTCGCTAAGGGATCGAGAGATTCAACACGGAACTCGACTGTTTTGCTGACCGCTAGACAGAACTCGTGTGACCACGAATTAGTTATTCTTTGGTTCTTATCGAGTACTTTTTTAAATATTATTCTTAATTTGTTCAAGTCCCGGAGGTTTTTTGATGACATGGTTTTTCCCTGCCGGGTTGATCTGAAGCAATGCCATAACGAAATTTGGTAATGTAGATGCGCAGGCAAATGCGGTATTCTCTTCGCTTATTCTTTCAATAAACTTAACTGACTTAATTCAGGTGACTATTTAATGTTAACCTGCTCACTCTGCACCCTAATTGTCGGTCTCCGATCAAAATTTGTTTGGATTTCGAAATACACACAAATAGATTACTTGGAAAAAAAAATATTTTGAGTATAATATACCAAGCGCAAATTCACTAGCCCAGTACAGATTACTAGGGCCCAAGTACTGGGCGTCTGTCGTGGGCCATGTTGGCAGTGTGAGTTACTTAGTAGATAAAAATAAATAAATTAACACACATGTATATGAATTTGATACATATATTTCAGATAGACAAATTCTGATGTTACGTTAAAAGAATGAAGTAAATGAAACCGAACCGAAATATAACTTTATGCTTTTATGGAGAAGCAGAGACTAAAGTCTGAAACCTGAGGACAGACGGGCTAATACCCTCAGCCACTGCAGAGCTACCTGAGTACAAGAATTAGCCTCTGTAGAGTCCAAAATATGAATCGTCGTTGTTTCCAATAGGCCAGTGCTGGCTTGTAATACTCCACAGTACTGGCGTTTGGTATATCAGCGGTATTACATACCTGTACTGCTTCTGCACTGGCGAACTGCTTGCAGCTAACTACTGACAAATCATTTAAAAATAAGTTTAGGCGTGAGTTTATGTTGGTATCTTAGAAACTGTTATTGTAACACTTGTTCCCTTTTGTTAGCAGTTTCCGAAAAATTTATTCATTTTCCGAACTAAAATTTTCACATTCTCATTAGGGAAGCCCGCGTGAAAATAAGCTACATGGCTCAAGACTTGGTCGTGGCTAGGATAAAGTCCTCGATAAAGAATGGGTCAAGGATAGCTAATGTCCGCGAGCCATTCTAAACTTGAGAACAAATTATAACACTTGTAGCGAATTCTGCTGCTTTGCGGCAGAAGAATAATAACGAAACAGGAAAAAAATTGAAAGAGCAATTTTTTATATAATTTAGTTGAAAAAAATAAGTTCACAATAGTTAACTTTTATAAGTTATGTTAGTTGATTTTATTCATCAGCTATGGTTCAGGTGTATTTTTTGCAACTTCCTCGTGGGAGTTTACCATTTTAAAATTACACCCACCACCAAGTAGCAACTCGAGGTTCAGATATTTTTTTGGTAGAATTTTCTAAGGAACGTTTACCTTCTTCAAATTGTACCGACCACCAGAACTACTACTATATGGATTATTTATTTCGCCTGAAATTCAAGTTGATAATAATTTTCAACGCTATTCTAAGAGTCGACCTTGCATTTATACAATACCGTCGGAAATTATCAGACCACTTACCAAATCCTATTAAAAACTCGCCAGTCTATTTTTGTGACTAACTCCGCAAAAAATGAAGATACGGAGATTTGTAAAGGACCGCTGAATATTTTCCCTTTTTCTTGGTCTTATTCAAAATGGGAATCTTAGGTACTAAAATATTTTTTCCACCATCACTTTGCTGAAAGTTGCTGCAAGACTAAGTTGAGAAACGAGAATTCGACAAAAATGGAAATTCTCGCTGTATCACTCGCATGCCTTTTCAGCCCATATTTATCGAGAACATTTCATATAGGGCGCAATTGACGCAGAATTTAATAAGGTTTCCAACGATTCTTTGAAATCTCCGTATAATTATTGTTTACGAAGTTATTCACAAAAACAGACCGGCGAGTTTTTAATAGGATTTTTTAAAGTGGTTTAATAATTTCCGACGAAACTCGCTGTATGGAAGCAACATTTGATGTCGATTGTTGATAGGAAGAATTACGAATAGATGAGAATTGAACACCCTTATTCACAGACAAGCACCAGGTTGTTAACCCTTTGGCACTAATGGGACCTTTTGGTCCCCATACATTTTTTGTGTTTTTCTATCAACATCGTTTTCATTTGTTCATATTACATAATGAACAAATATGTTTCTAGTTGTTCATGAGTAAATTTTTGATTTTATATGTTACTTAAAAAGCAGAAACTATTTACCAGTAACTTCTTTGGTACCTGAAATAGTTATTAAACGCAAAAAAAATAGTTTTCGTACTCATGAAAAAAGTCAAGCTTGAACGAATTTATCGAGTAATGTTCGATTCGGTGATTTTCTTATTGAAGCATGGATGGAGACCTCAGAACTTTGTCTCTAGCCTTGAGCCACGCTATTCTCATAGTTCATTGAACAGTGGCTAGAGCATGGCTGAAGACTTCAGAGCTTTCTTCCACTCTCTCTCTGGTTTTGAGCCACGACAATCCCATTGTTTATTGAACTGTTGATTACCTTGTTAGGTAATCCTGTGAAGTGGGGGGTAGGCAACAGTGCGTAGCGTCAAGGGGGGGGGGGGTGAGTAAGGAGAGAGAGACGACTGTCTGTGGTCGGACTGTGCATTTGTGCGTACGCGGACGACTTCTTTCTGTACGAGTGAGAGAGCTATATGATTAGGCTGGCCTCTGCGTTTGCTGAGCGGCACGCTCTCGTGCACGGGCGGCGAGCCAGGCGTCGAAGGACCTCATGTCCTGGGGAACGGTCTTCTGACTGGTGGGATGCGGGAGATAAACTCTTTTAATCTCCCCCTTAATAAGCTTCTGCCAAGCAGTCAGTCCGTCCATAAAGCCAGGGAACAGAGGAAAATAAGTGGGCGGTGAGTGCACCTTTTTGCGTTTCTGTGGGCGGGGCCGGCCCAGAAAAGGTATGAAGGAGAGGTCTGTGGAGAAGGAAGGCGACCCGAAGGTCAGACGGGGAAGGCCCAAAACGGTATGACCAACCCGGAGAGAACGTCTCCGGCGTACGATCGGCAGATAAATAAACGACGTCGAGATCGGGGCTCTCGCCGCTGTCCTGTAGCGGGGGATAAGTGTCTCCAGATTCTCTCGGCGTGGATGGCGGCGTTAAGGCTGGTTCTGGGCGAGCTGGTGATTTGAGCTCGAGCTTAGTCCGCTGCGCATGTCGAACCGGAAGCGTCCGGGGCCAGGGAGCGAAAGATGGAGCTCGGTGACGGCGGAGCGGCTGACGGTGGGTCCTCCAGAGCCAGTGGCAAGCTGAAACACGACAACCCGGATTGATACCGTCGGGTGATTTCCACAGGCGGAAATGTGTGCCTGGGTTCGACAATGAAACTCGGGACCCGTAGAGTCAAGGGTACCTCCCTCTGGTTGTTCGGGCGATGCTGACGTGGGTCCCGGGTTCCTGGGAGACCTCGCCGGATCGCCAAAAGTTGCCACGTGCCGTCTCTAAATAAGGCCGGGGCCTCAGGATCGTAAGCCACTGGGACGGCGGCAACAAGAGCGGCACCTTCTCTCTGGACCTGCTGGGCAACGGCGGCGCGCTGTTGTCGTTCGGCTTCCTCCTCAGCGGCCCGCCTGGCAGCGGCAGCGCGTCGTCCTTGTTCGGCTTCCTCTTCGGCAGCCCGCCTGGAAACGGCGGCGGCCCTTCGGACTCGTTCGGCTTCCTCCCGACGTTTGCGCCTAGTGGCGAGAGCGGCCCGCCTGGCACGGTCAACGGCGGCGCGGCGGCCCGACGTGATTGCTCCTTAAAGGCTAGCTGACGCCGTTCGTCGTCGGCACGTCGGCGACGTTCCTCCCGCAAGCGTCGATGTTCCTCCTGATTGTGGCGTCCTTCCGCCCGTGGGACGAGGACACCGTTTTCCCGCAACACCCGGTTACGTCGGGTGCGCTGATTGGAACGCGTGCGTCGCGAACGCCCTGTCATAAAGGGGTTTGTTGTTCGGACTCACGACGCTCAACAATAACCGGATGCTCGAAAATATGGCGAGCGTGAAGCTCTGTCGGGCTCGCACTTCTGGCTGATTACGGCCTTCCTGAACACGACGATAAAATGTGACACCTGTCACTGATTTATTAAACCGCAGAAACACGAAGAAGTCGGGGATTGGCGACTCCTGTGGAGGTACCTCGAACACACTGCGATGATTATTCCCGAACTGGAACTGTCAAGGACCGGCCACTCCTGTGGAGGTACATCTGACACGCGACGATGGAACTTCTCAGCACGAGCTGTCAAGGACCGGCCACTCCTGTGGAGGTGCCTTGACGAAAACGAAACAAAACCGTGGTGAGAACTAGCTGCGATGAAACTCGATGACGTCGAGGACCGGCCACTCCTGTGGAGATACCACCGACACTGGACACAACTAAACCGTCCTGGAACGAACTAACCGAAGAAAGCTGGAAAGAAAGAAAAATATATTTCCACGATAAGGGCACCAAATTTCTCTAGACAAATCCTGAAGGGAGCGAAGTACGGACACGAATGATGACTGGGAAACGAAGACGAAAAACGACTCAGATGTTTGAAGTTAAGAGCAGAGTTTTATTTTTTCTTTTGATTTACACTTGGAGAGAGAGGCAGAGCAAGCGCGACTCTCCCCCTTG
The DNA here is from genome assembly GCA_932178445.1 of Andricus quercusramuli. Lineage (NCBI taxonomy): Eukaryota > Metazoa > Arthropoda > Insecta > Hymenoptera > Cynipidae > Andricus > Andricus quercusramuli. The sequence goes on from CAKNXH010000128.1 coordinate 114,754, forward strand.
AATATTCGTAAACGAACTGAACTTCGAGAGCCGCTCCCGGCTCTCGCTAGCCTCCGCACGGAGCTGCCTGGTCGGAGGGGACGGAATTCAGCCCGCCGATTGGCTGCGAGAACGCAACGAACTCGCAACCGAGCGGTGGGGGCTGTCAGCCAGGTCCCGCTGCCTCGGCTTTCCACGCGGCGAAGCTTCATTAAAGTTAACATTATTTATCATCAGAGATGTTTAATTGAAAATTAAAAATATAACTAATAATCTAAAATGAATGAAATTTTTACCGTAGACTTATTACTATCCTAACTTCATTTTCCCAAAGGAATTATGAAGCTAGGGCAAATAGAATGGTCGTTCGGCTTTTATTATTTAATTTCAATTGCTTATAGTTTAGAAACAGGATAAAAATATCTGCCATTAATTATTTGTCAATATTACGAATGACCATTCTATTCCGAGTGCTGAAAATAACCTAAACTAATTGAAAGGTAGATTACAACTACTTAAAATAAAAAGACCTTATAATTTAATTACAACTACTATTTTTGGTTGATGTACGTGCATACATGAGTACATGGGTACACGTACATCAACCGTAGGATATTTTTAACCAAAGGGAGTTTATTATTTTACTCTAAGTTTCTTTAATTAATTTCCAGTGACTTTAAAATCCTTAATTTTAGTATCTTTATTTGTCAAACGAATCCCCTTCGAACCCTTAATTTACCGGCAGTTTCAAAAGTTAATAATTATCCTGGAAGTAAAAATAACTCCCTGCGAAACTTTCATTTAAAATTTGGTTGAGCTCCCCGGCTTGTACTGTCCATTCGTCTGAGAGAGAGAAAAGAGAAAGAGAGAGGAATAGCGGTGGAGAGAAAGGAAGCTCGCGCGTTAGTGGGAAAAAGGACAAACGCTGGTGTACGTGACTAGGCCTGCCGCAAGGTTTTCGTCAACGCGCGTTGGGCACGTGTTGACAGACTGTCGTCACTCGGCCGGGGAAGTTTCAGGCAATTAACCGGTCCATTAAGGGGTGAAACGAAAGGGTCAGAACAAAGCGATGTTTATTCGGGGTAAGCAAACTCGTCGTTTCGAATCTCGAGAATTGGCAATTTGTCACGTAGGACCTTCGCTCAAGTTTTCCGATATGGAAAACTTGAGGGAAAATCACGTAGGCGAATTGCTTAGATTCTCGAGGTTCTCAATTTCTGTTCTTGACATACATCAGAACAGTGGCTGGAGCATGGATAAAGGCCTCAGATCGTCGTTTCTAGCCTTGAGCCACGCTAGTACCATTGTTTATTGAGCAGTAGCTAGAGCATGGTGGAAGTTTATGTGTTGATTTCGGATTATCTGCCTTAGTTCTCTCATATAACCAAAACTTTTCTTCTACCTACACAACCGGGTGCTACTTCGGGTGGAGTTCCGAAAAGCGCTTACCTCCGATTAATTTGAAACTCCGTATACCCATGTATTTTGACGTGCTCGTGAGATGGATGCCAGGAGGCTTGCAAAATTAATATGCCTTTAGAATACTCTAGGTAACAAATCGCTTGGGTGCTGAGTCCTTGTATGAAAAATTGCAATTTTCTTCCACATATTTTGTTTGGTCTTCTTCCTCCTGTTGTTCATTAAATTCTTCGTCATTTCCTTCATAATCTTCTCCATCTTCTCTCTCATCTTCTTCCTCATCTACTTTTCCACCTTCTTCCTTATCTTCCTCCCCATCTTCTTCCCTATTTTCTTCCCCATCTCCTGTTCATTTTCTTCTCGATCTTCATCTTCATTCTCATGATTTTTCTTATTTTTTGGGTGTCTCAAAGTGTTGCATTGATTGTAAACCACTTTTATGAATTGCACCATATTGAATTCTGATGCTATTGTCTTCCGTTTCACGCAGCCTGAATATAACAAAATATTCAAAACTTCGAATATTCGCTGATTTTGATCTGTGTGAAATCTTCCCATTCATTATGAAGAAATTCATAACTTATGGGAAAATATTTTTTTCCCAATAAAACTTTCCATTATTTCTGAAAATATAGTCATGAAATTATATATTTTAATGGTTCAACAACATTTTGATGTTTCATCTGATTTTTGTTAATTCCAAAAAGAAGAAAAACCACCCATTTTGACCTAGCGGTATCCCTGTTTACGGTACATTATATTGATATAATAGTTTATTACCCTAATATGATATTAAAATGATGTGATAATATAATATGATTATTGTTATTATAATTGATTCAGGCTGGAAAATTTGAATAATTAAATTTAGAAGTATAAAAAGTTTTCAAAATTTAAAGTAAAACTGATTTAAAAGCTTACTGAACTGTAGGAATAGGTTTCATTTTCTTTGCTCCTTTTTAAGATATTTACACTAGATTCTTTGCTCGAACTAATGCTAACATCAATCGCCGTACAATCTCATTTCGCTTATCTTTGAATCGAACTAAATCGTATAATACTGTGATTTTCCTTGAAACCCTTTCCGTTGGTGAAATTCGAGTATATAACATGTTGGATCTTTCAAAATAAATTCCTGTCAGTTTGACAGCCAACACTGGCAAATACTAATAGAACAATGTTTTTTTTTATATTATTTATGTAACTACATTCATTTGACCCATGGAAAGGTGAAGTAAACGGTAGATATGTTGGTATGAAATTCGAACGGTTAGCATTTGTACCCAATATTTTCAGGATATTTTCATGGATAATTTGAGAATATTGTATATGATTTACAGATGTCTTCTTATCATACCGAGAGAATTCCAGAAAATTCAATAACCATACTTTTATTAATTTTTAAAATTCAAAAAAAGATAACAAATACATTTGGTTGAAAATTTCTATATTTTGTCGAAACTTTGTCTTTTGTGATGGAAAATTAATCTTCTTCGTATCTAATTCACCCTTTTGGTTGAAAATTCATTTAGTTTGTTAAACATAATTCTTTTTTGGTAAAAAATCAATATTTTTAGTTGAAAATTTATTTCTTTGTTTGAAAATTAGTTTCTTATTGAAAATTAATTATTTGAACTAAAAAACTGAATTTTTGGTTAACAAATTTTTTTGTAGACTTTTTATTTTTGGTAGAAAATTCATTTGTTTGGTTGTAAATGTAACTATCTCGTTGAAAATTGATTTTATTTTATTAAAAACTTATTTCTCCAACTTGAAGTTAAACTATTCTATTGTTTGTTGTAAATTTGTCTGTTTTGGTAGTGAATTAACCTTTTTGATTGAAAATACAACTATTAGGTTGAAAATCCAAAACTCATGTATTTTGTCAAAAATTATTCTTTTTGGCAGAAAATTAATCTTTTCAGTTGAAATCTTATTTCATTGGTCGAAATTTTATATTTGTTTAATAAAAATTAATTATTTTAACTACAATTTAACTATTCCATTTTTCGTCGAAATTGCTTTTTTTACATTCAGTCTTTTTGGTAGAAAATTCATCATCTGAGTTGAAAACTTAACTATTTCGTTAAAAATCTATTTTATTTGTTATGAAAAGAATTTCCATGATGTACATATTCTCGATTTAACGTCTGGAAATAACAATTTTGGAATCTTTAAGGAAAAACCTTATTTAATCGAGTTCTTCCGGACCATTTATTAGAATTATTGTACACAAAAATGATGTTTCGGAATCAGACCGATTCCCTCATCAGATTATCTTTAATATTTCGCAGATAGTCGGTCAATATTTTGGAATATAAACAGTTAGGTGAAATCGAAAATAGTTTTTCCTCTCAAAAAAAGTGTATTAAAATAGTCATTCTCGATATAACTATAGTGCTCATTTTAAAATAATTAGGACCTTAGTGATGACAAAGCATGTAGAATTTAATTAATATGTCGATTATTCGAAGTTGAAAAATTTATATGATACTTATGTTAAAAATTAAAAAATCAAAATTGAATTTATAGGGGTGACCTTATCGTGAATTTAGAGGGAAATACCTGAAGATGGAGACGGAGGGTGCACACTCCGTCACCCCTATAAATTCAGTTTTTGATTTTTTAATTTTTAACATAACTATTATATAAATTCTTCAACTTCGAATAATCAACATATTAATTAAATTCTACATACTTTGTCATCACTAAGGTCCTAATTATTTTGAAACGAGCATTATAGTTATATCGAGAATGACTATTTTAATACACTTCTTTTGAGAGAAACAAATTTTTTCGATTTCACCTAACTGTTTATATACCAAAATATTAACCGACTCTCTGCGAAATATTAAAGATAATCTGATCAGGGAATCGGTCTGATTCCGAAACGTCATTTTTGTGTACAACAATTATAATAAATGGTCTGGAAGAAGTCGATTAAGTAAGGTTTTTGCTTAAAGATTCCAAAATTGTTATTCCCAGACGTTAAATCAAGAATGTTTACATCACGGAAATTCTTTTCATAACAAATAAAATATATTTTTAACGAAATAGTTAAGTTTTCAACCCAGATGATGAATTTTGTACCCAAACGATTGTATGTAAAAAAAGCAATTTCGACGAGGAATTGAATAGTTAAATTTTAGTTAGAATAATTAATTTTTAATAAAAAAAAATAAAATTTCGACAAATGAAATAAGATTTCAACCGAAAGGAATAATTTTCTGCCAAAAAGAATAATTTTTGACCAAGTACATGAATTTTGAATTTTCAACCTCAGAGTTGTATTTTCAACCAAAAAGGTTAATTCACTACCAAAACAGACAAATTTAAAACAAACAATAGGATAGTTTAACTTCAAGTTGGAGAAATAAGTTTTCAATAAAATAAAATAAATTTCCAACGAGATAGTTACATTTTCAACCAAACAAATGAATTTTCTACCAAAAATAAAAAGTCTACAAAAAAAATTTGTTAACCAAAAATTTAGTTTTTCAGTTCAAAGAATTAATTTTCAATAAGAAACTAATTTTAAACCAGAGAAATAAATTTTCAACTAAAAAGATTGATTTTTTGCCAAGAAAGAATTATGTTTAACAAACTACATGAATTTTCAACCAAAAATGTGAATTAGATACGAAGAAGATTAATTTTCCATCACAATAAACAAAGTTTCGACAAAATACAGAAATTTTCAACCAAATGTATTTGTTATGTTTTTTTGAATTTTAAAAATTGATGAAAGTATGCTTATTGAATTTACTGGAATTATCTCTCTATAATAAGAAGACATCTGTAAATCATATACAATATTCTCAAATTATCCATGAAAATATCCTGAAAATATTGGGTACAAATGCTAACCGTTCGAATTTCATACCAACATATCTACCGTTTACTTCACCTTTCCATGGGTCAAATGAATGTAGTTACATAAATAATATAAAAAAAAACATTGTTCTATTAGTATTTGCCAGTGTTGGCTGTCAAACTGACAGGAATTTATTTTGAAAGATCCAACATGTTATATACTCGAATTTCACCAACGGAAAGGGTTTCAAGGAAAATCACAGTATTATACGATTTAGTTCGATTCAAAGATAAGCGAAATGAGATTGTACGGCGATTGATGTTAGCATTAGTTCGAGCAAAGAATCTAGTGTAAATATCTTAAAAAGGAGCAAAGAAAATGAAACCTATTCCTACAGTTCAGTAAGCTTTTAAATCAGTTTTACTTTAAATTTTGAAAACTTTTTATACTTCTAAATTTAATTATTCAAATTTTCCAGCCTGAATCAATTATAATAACAATAATCATATTATATTATCACATCATTTTAATATCATATTAGGGTAATAAACTATTATATCAATATAATGTACCGTAAACAGGGATACCGCTAGGTCAAAATGGGTGGTTTTTCTTCTTTTTGGAATTAACAAAAATCAGATGAAACATCAAAATGTTGTTGAACCATTAAAATATATAATTTCATGACTATATTTTCAGAAATAATGGAAAGTTTTATTGGGAAAAAAATATTTTCCCATAAGTTATGAATTTCTTCATAATGAATGGGAAGATTTCACACAGATCAAAATCAGCGAATATTCGAAGTTTTGAATATTTTGTTATATTCAGGCTGCGTGAAACGGAAGACAATAGCATCAGAATTCAATATGGTGCAATTCATAAAAGTGGTTTACAATCAATGCAACACTTTGAGACACCCAAAAAATAAGAAAAATCATGAGAATGAAGATGAAGATCGAGAAGAAAATGAACAGGAGATGGGGAAGAAAATAGGGAAGAAGATGGGGAGGAAGATAAGGAAGAAGGTGGAAAAGTAGATGAGGAAGAAGATGAGAGAGAAGATGGAGAAGATTATGAAGGAAATGACGAAGAATTTAATGAACAACAGGAGGAAGAAGACCAAACAAAATATGTGGAAGAAAATTGCAATTTTTCATACAAGGACTCAGCACCCAAGCGATTTGTTACCTAGAGTACTCTAAAGGCTCTATTAATTTTGCCAGCCTCCTGGCATCCATCTCACGAGCTGAAGTAGCACACGGTTGTGTAGGTTGAAGAAAAGTTTCGGTTATTTGGGAGAACTAAGGCAGATAATCCGAAATCAATCTATAAACTTCAACCATGCTCTAGCTACTGCTCAATAAACAATGGTACTAGCGTGGCTCAAGGCTAGAAACGATGATCTGAGGCCTTTATCCATGCTCCAGCCACTGTTCAATAAACAATTGGATTGTCGTGGCCCAAAACCAGAGAGAGAGTGGAAGAAAGCTCTGAAGTCTACAGCCATGCTCTAGACACTGTTCCATGAACAATGAGAATAGCGTAGCTCAAGGCTAGAGACAAAGTTCTGAGGTCTCCATCCATGCTTCAATAAGAAAATCACCGAATCGAACATTACTCTTTAAATTCGTTCAAGCTTGACTTTTTTCATGAGTACGAAAACTATTTTTTTTTTGCATTTAATAACTATTTCAGGTACCAAAGAAGTTACTTTTTCTCGCCATAGTGACACACTATAGTTCGTCTATCTTTTTCCATCCTACTTTCTCTCTCTATCTCTCTTTCCTTCATCCTCTAGTCGTCACCACTGAAGAACGGAGATCCGCCGACCTCTCCTCAAGCCTCTAGGCGCTTGAAATGTATAATATGAATGCCGAAGAGCGACGAGAAATGCATTTTCAAGAAATCGCAACTGTTGCATTGTTCTTTTTTACAAAAGAAAAGAGAAGAATAGTATTAATGAATACTTTTTTAAATAATTAAAAAAAAAAATTCAGGAAAAAAACTTATAACTAAAAGAAGGGTGTATAATAAAATCATTAATTTCAAAAACATGATGTTACCATTTATTGAAGAAATTAGGTATCGTTTTTGCGCCGAGAAAATACATTATAAAATATATTATAAAGAAATGGTATTCAATTCTTTTCGATATGATTTTTGTTCATAACTACAGATTCCATTTGCGATACAATACGTGTGCCAGAGAGTAATAATATATCGCGCACAAATTGACAACAACGTGTGTCTGCAAAATTATTAAAACCGTCATTTTTTAAGTTATCTTTAACTGTACTCACAATAGTATCAAAATACTGTGTTCGAAGTTCTGTGAAAAGTACATCAGTCAAAATGGCGAGAAGTTTACTCTCATATAACTCAATAACTGCTTGCATGAAATATTTGCCACAAGTGTTCACAGCTGGTGAAAGTTCTTTTAAACTATTCAGTTTTTTGAAAATACTGTGTTCCAAAAGCGCAAGATGTGTAAATGTTGTTGTGTGCATCACAGCGGGTGGTTGATATATCCGTACTCTTTTGCTTGATAATGGTGCATCTTCTTCTCCATTGTAAGTAAAATTTTCCTTAGTGATATCAAGACAGATGGCTGGAGCTCCGTGGGATGTGGTGTAAGATACCGTTAAATTACCAAATTGAATTGATTCCGGAATGTTTCTGGATATGAAGCATTTTTCAATTGTCGGGAAAGTTTGTTAAAAGTGTTCCCAATTTGGAAAATCCAAACCAAATTCCAGAAAAGATTTGTTCAACAGGGAGTAGGATATTAAGAAAAGTGAGGGAAAAAGGAAGCGGGGAAAAAAGAAGTGGAATATATAAAAAAAATTCTACATATTATAACCTAGCTTTCTGCTTGAGTTTTTCATTAAATGTTTATTGATATTATTCTATTCAAGGTTTATCGGCCAATTGAATTTACAGACTAATGACTTATTGGTTTATTAGCCAAAGAACCTAATTTGGATTGATTTTATTAATGCCTGAAGGGCGCCAGATCGTTTGTCAACTTTACAACCCTAAACGAACAAAAGGTCGCGAATTCAATTCGGTCAAATTATTTTGCCCCTTGCTGACTTGAGAATTACTGGTTCAAAGAAGTGGCTTCGAACCACTCCATATTATATAATTTTTCCCCCACTAGCCCAACACAGAGAGGAGTAGGGTTAGGAAGATTATGAACAAGGATTTACAAATGATATTTACACATTTAGAATTAATGCATCAAATACGGGTAACAAAATATATTTTTATTCACGGCCATGGATGCCTCACATGCTCAATCAGAAATCCCGCAAAAATAATCAAAATCAGTTAACATAATTATACTAGTCTAAAATTCACGACCCTCCAATATGGTGGCCCATGAATGACATGAACAGTCAGGTGAGGTTTCCGCCATTTTGGATGATCGCTAACGAGTTAAATTAACATGAAACAGTTGAGATTCGACGACCCTCCAACGTGGTGGTCCACTGATGACGGGCAAGGTCATGTGGGGTTACCGCCACTTTGGATGACCGCTGTGAACGACAAGGATTAAGCCTCACTGAAGTAAATTTATTAATCCTACGCCCTACTTCACTTGCGTGGCTAACTATTGGTGATGAGAACATTCAATTTCCCTGGCACTCCCATTTTCAATAAGACCTGCCCATTGTTATAACTTATCTTTACTTAATTCCGGAATTTCTACTCCTGCTAGCTAGGTGAAATGTCTACGAACGAGCTTCCAGCATGGCGGCCCAATGCTGACACGAAAGGTCACTGAGGGTGACCGCCATCTTGGATAGTTGAACGCCTAATGCTCCCCGATATCCAGACTCCTAATTATCATTTTATGTTGAGAACTCATTCAATTAAATGGTTCATTTACGACCTTCCAGCATGGCGTCCCATTAATGACACGAAAGGTCAAGGAAGGTGACAGCCATCCTGGATGATCGAGTTCTCAAGTCTTCCCCACACTGACTCGACATTTAAAGTTTTAACCACTTAAAATCTGACCTAATTCACTTTTAGAATTGACGCGCGTTCCCACCACACTGAATCCACGACCCCACACTGAATTTACACAAGGGCGAAATGAGAAGACATACCTCAAGATTGATGTCCTATGCGGCCTCGTTCCAAATAAATATTTTTCGTCCGACAAATACTGGCCTCACGCCCAACAACTTTTCGGCGTATTTACATTACGCCCAAACAATCAAATGCAATTTTGTTGGCCAGTGTGTGCCTCAGCGTCGTCAAAAGTAAGAATTCTCGCAGGCAGTGGCAAGCATGCCTATGGTCGAACACAGAATGACCGAGAGCACGCCGAGTCCGATTTTTGGCGCGTAGGCCATGGGTTGTGCACCCAGACGCACAACTACATTAAACGAAAACCTGTGTGAAGGCGCGTTCACAGTATCGTCCTATGGTGACTCGCCATTTTGTCTAGTGCTTTTACTAGCCTAGTCCATAGTTTGTGGCGAGTCACGCTGTTAACCTGCGCCGCGGCGCGACGCAAACGCTTGTCAAGCGCACCCCTCCTACACCGTGCGCGCCCACTTATGAACGGCTGCTAGTGTTTTGACAGTTCAAAACAACACGAGTTGGTGGCACCGCTCCTGCGTTACCACATTTTATTGGTGTATCCTCCTTCCTCCTAGTGGATGTGAGCAAGAGAGAACGAGAGTGTTGTGTTTTTGAAGTGTGTAATGTGTGATGTTGATTCACGACTACCCGGTCGTGAATTCGTGAATTGATCGTGTGGATGGTTCAATGTAGTGGCCGGTCCCCCGGCCCTGAGTGTCTAATAAACAAAAATGTACAAGTTCGAAGGCATTAATAAATGTCTTATTTTCGAATAATAAAAGTATTCCCCCCCAGTCTGGTGACGGTTTGGAGCGGCGGGAATTTACAAATTCCAGGCATCGAAGGGTTCGTTATTTGGCAACAGGCCATCGCTCTCGAAGCTCTCCAACTATTAAAATTTCTAAATGGATTCTGTGCTCGACCAGGTATGATTTATTCATAATTTTGAGGTTAACTTTGAATTGATTGGGCGTGGAAACATTCATTTGTGCTTGGTGCCGGATACCACGTCACAATATGTACTTCAGGTATTCATCGATCATTAGGAGATTTCATAATAAAAAAACCAAAAATGATGAAAACGTTAATAAACAAAAAGAGAATGAGAAGAAATGCAGACCCATCGGGTTATCCTCATCAGCTTTTAAAATACTATAAAAACAAAATATTCTGAAATAATAAAACTTGAAGATGCACATAAGTCCTGTATCATGTATCATATCGAACGAATACACAAAACGCTAGTCAAAACAATAATAAGGTCTTCTGAATAGCAAGATCTGCAGATTTATTTCAATGTAGCGGTAAATATGTAACTTAGCGTATGCATACAGAAATTTCCCACTTTTACTCAATCTATTAAGGATCTTTCTTATAATATGTTATAACTCAGTTTTATTTATACTTTAGGACAGTAAAGTTACCCAGTGTCCAGTATAGGGAAAAGAGGTTGTGCAGTTGAGTGAAAAGATTTTAGTGGTGTGTGTGTGTGGATTCGTATCCTAATTTGTATTTACATGATATAATTGTGGAATTCAACAAAAAAATGAGAAAAACCTGATAGGGTTGAATTAAAGCGTTGTATACGCAGACCACAAGAAGGATTAAAAAACAAAATACTTAATCTTCAATTCAACACCTCGTATTTTGAAATTAGGCCATAAGCTTGGTCTGTTTAGAAATTCGGAACTTCTGCAGTTGGTTGCAAATATTTTGAAGAAAAGAGGATTGGAAAATATTTTAATTCTGAGAGAATTAGAAGCAGAATTTTAGTGGTGATCAAGTGGCCTGATCATGATGAAGAGATAGATATGATTCTTGAAGAAGCCGCTGTTTGCGCTGAAAATCTATTTAATCAAGATTCACATGAATCAAACGCGAAGAAAAAACCTAAAATGGTATCAAATGTGACAGGGTAAAGTTTGACTTACCTGTCACTTCAAAGTGATATCCGTACTAAATGTTTTTTATGAGATTTTGAACCCATCGAGACCAAGAGCGGAAGTCACCTCGGCCAGGAGCACTCGTCAGAAATTGTTCATTTAGATTATTTAGTCCGTAAATTCTGTTTTCATGTACCTAACCTCCATCTGTCAAAACCGAGATCAACGACAACAACTACAGGAGCCAGGGAAGGGTCGTCCGATCAGAGGTTTACTAGGAGTTTCCAACGTACCAATCACCAACCATGGTCCAAACATCCCACGTTCCCATGGTTACCGGCTTCAATCCAAGATGGCGGGCCATGAACGCTCCATATCACTAGCACCGTATCTGCTCGTCATCCCCACCAGTCCTTGAGCGCCATGTCAGCAAGGCGTGACGTCACTCGAACATCAAGTTCAGGAAAGCCAAGGGTGGCTAGGTGCAGCAAAGGATTCCTTGGAGTTAGGCAACGCACCCTGAGTCAGAGACCCGCCACCAATCATGGTTTTACTACTCTACGCCGCCACCTTCCTGATCACAATACAAGATGGCGGGCCCCGAAAATTCAGTAGTGATCTCATTTCTGATCGCCATCTTCCACTATGCAGCGGTATATTCTTCGACATCCGGTGTGCAATCCACCATATACGATACAACTAACGACTGCATGGCAACCAGGGCTGAGCCGCTATGTCAAAGGATTACCAAGGTCCTGGTACGCTGGAATGGTTACATAGGTGACGCCATCTTGAGGGAGTTTACGACTTCTGACCGGAAATTTTATCAGAGCAGTTTCAACGGTCATTGGCTGGGCTATCAACTGAACTTCAACTTCGAAATCCAACCGCGCTGCGAAAGACTACCGAGCATCACGCGCGTTGAAAACTGTAAATCCGGTAACTTATGCAGATTGTTAAACTAGAATTTACTTAGGGTTATGTCTCCATGGAACCTTTCATCTAGCATAAAAGTATTCAAGTACCCATGAAAGGTTTCATCAGACAAAAAGTTCGAAATGCGCGAAAGGTCCCATTTAAGTTTATGCGCATGCGCGCTTGCTTCTGGTCGAGGTTAGTTTATTGGGCGTCGTGACATAATTATTATAAATCCACGAGCCTAGGTCCGCGTAAATTTTAGTTAACTGGCCTCATGCGATGTTCCGTTCATTTCTTATTTTTGAATTTTCCCGCCAAACTGTAGTTGGAAACTTTCTAAGATTCCTGAAACCTTCTCTTGTCAAAGTTTCATGAATCTTGGGGATTTATGTTTAGATTAAGAGTTGTTTATGAGAAATTGGACATTGTTACTATTCACTTGCGGCAAATAGTTTATAATCTTTGCTAGTGACCATTTAGTTTGTAATCCGCCTGCGAGGCGCGCTATAGTCGAAACTCGGTAACCCTTAGATTTCCGATTGTAAGTTTTAGTGTTTAGCGTAGAAATCGTAATTTTAGGTATGCCGATGGGATTTATGTTAATGTTCCGCGAATATCGTCAGGGAATATGGTCACACCTTTAGCCAACGATGAAACTGTTGTTCATAGTTCTACCGATAGTTGCGCTGACTCGAGGCTTGTGAATACGCCTTCATGCGAGCAACCTGAATGTTCACGGTCGTGGTGCATCGCGTGAGGACGTTCACTTTCGTTTTTGGTCTAGGTTGGGCTACACGTGCCACGATATTGATATTACGCAAATATTATCCTGCGTTGTGAGATTGGACACTTTATAAAAAAAACTAATAATTCGGACTAGAGGATTTGACTAGAGGATTTGAGATTTCGTTTTGTCCGTAATTTGTCGATTCGACGCTACAGGATGTCCAAGGTAAATTGTTTGATTATCTCGGTGAGCGACGCGATGGCGGACCCCGGCTCTGGGATCCGTGGTCCTGGCCTCCCTCCGACCCATTGCCTCGCTCGACCTCTGTAGGAGCTTATCTCCCCTTTTCTCCATTTATGCGAAGTTAGAGTCGAGTCAGTGCACCGCCGTGGTATTTTCCTTTCGTTCTTTTTCACCGCGGACCTAGTGGGTACACCGCATCGGAAATATTCTTTCTTCTTGTTCGCTCCGTTTAAGGATGGAAAAATGGCGCGTACGGTTTCCGGTGAACATGTCCACGTGGCGACGTTTTGCGTCCAACGTGTAACCTAGTTTTAGAGCTCGCAAGGACGCGTGCGACCAAATTGTCGGGAACTAATTGAACCAAAGTTTGTAAATCTTGTTTTCCCCTTTAACTTTGTGAAATAAATTCCGGATCAATTAACAATCAGTGAATCGGCCGTTGCGATTATTAAGAACCACCCCTGGGATTCCTTGCTCTTCTAGCTTTTCTTCTTTTAGGCTTTCAGGTTATATAAGATTTTTTTTTATATTCTATAATTTCATCAAGACATTTTGCCGGGTCACGATCATCCTCCTTATCTCGCTGTAGGGGCCTGGCTGGCGCCCAGACATTTTTTTGGTATTTACAGGTACAGGTTTGCAAATAAACTATATATGTACACCCATGTATATACGTATATAGGTACGTATATACATGCGTATACTCTACTATCGAAACTGCCACTGACATGTGGCCCTAAACCAGCCATCGCACAAAGTATATGTAGTTTTTACAAAAAATGTACGAATCATGAAAGAAACTAAAGAAGGAGAACAAGAGTCTACTGCGACAAACCATGTTCTAAAGCTCGTTGATTACAGTGACATAAATGAGGACGAGGACAGTTCGATACACAATGATGAAGAATTAAAATTTTTACCCAGTAATTAAAAGATTTTAGAAGAGTTTCAAAATACTGAAAAAGAAAACAAGGAAGTAAAGAGAGTATCCGATTTGATTGTCAGTTTTCACCGCCCTCTTGATCGTGTAAATAATATGAACGAAATAATATCAGAGAGTCCTGGCAACGATAATGATGATATCATATTTTATCCAGGTATGCTTAATAGTTTTTTTTTTCAAATGCATTCTTGCAAAATAAAGAAGTAAATCTATGGCGAACTGATTTTGTTAATTTTTATAGATATATCATCAATGTTGGACAAAGAATGGGAAGCAAAGTACGAAGTGAAAGATGACAGTTTGGATAAAAGAGATCTCTAGCCTTGATCAGGTGTTGCTTGATATGGTTGGTGAGTCATACTAATTTAATTTTTGTTTGCTAAATAGAAAAACAAGAAAATTAGCAAACTAAAGTTAATTTTTTAATAGATAAGGTAGTAGTCTCCTTATTTGACACGAATGACGATGGTGATGATGATTACCTTTCTTTCTTCTGTCTCCAAACATAAAAATTTGACGAAGATTTAAATATTGAGATAATTTGAACTGACCGGGTGATGGAGGATTTAATTTCAAATAAGAAAAAAATTGAATTCCGTGTGAAATTTTAATCGTTTAAAACATGATAAGCGACACAGGACTAGAAAAAAGAACGTACTTAATTTTTTTTCTAATCAACAGTGCAATTCAATCTGCAGGATGGAGAAAATACAAAACCTATTTAGCTGCAAACAGGAGAGGGTGAAGAACAGTCTCAAAATGAAGATGAAGAGATGTTACATTGTATGAAAATACGGAGAATGAAGAGATACCACTACCTTCTAATACTAACATTGACCGAATTGAAGGCCATACAAAGTGCGCAATTTTACCACCGCGCAACTTGTTTCATCCCGTAATGTGCTTCCGAATGCATAATCGCCTTTTATTTTCTTAATGTCGTACTTGTTGTCAGAAGAAGAATCAGGGCAACTGCATAAATGAGAATCCTGTTGACCGACAGTTTGAAGGAACTTGGTTAGTTGAGGAGGTCAAAGCAACTGTTTCAAAAGGTATTCTTGAAATAGACTCATCCAGACAACCTATAGTCGACTTTGGGGCATAATATACTCTTGTTTGCCCCCTCTACCACATTAAAGAATGTATTTGATGACCTCACTCGATCATTCTACTGTTAGTCTTCTAACCGATCTGCTACTGAACACATTATATATATGGACTACGTCGTGGATATATAGGGTTTCAGAGACTCTTCAAATCAATTTATTCCTAAGGAAGTGGCAATAGTTGGGATTAATCGCAATTATTTTGGTCACTGGATCATTGCTCCTCCTCACTCCTTTAATGACCTTCCTCAAAATATACGCACTCAAAATAATTGGCTCAGTAAGCATTTTCATGGTCTGGAGTGGTTTCATGTTGAAACTCAAACTCGACAACTATATGCAACCTTGAGAGATATTGCACGTAGAGTACTATTACAACACGGCTGATTATAAATTAGCAAGATAACATAAACGGTTCCATGTCCAGTGTATCCGTCACGGTGCTTACAGAGGTGCCAATAGTAAAAATCATTGTGCCTTAAACTACGCTGAAAGGCTCAGAAAGTTGCCGAAGTACGCGGATGATGGGCTCGACTAAAATTGATAATTTAGATTTCACTAAATCTTGAATGGGCTTCTTCTTCAATCGAAATTCTTTTTTTGTTCCCTCGTTCTAGCTGCAACTTTCATAAAATCATGATTATAAGTTATATGGAGAAGAAACTCAATGAAGCGTAACATCAATGCACTTGAACTGTTTGACATGAATCAAATTATTGAAGTACTTCGGGCCAACTCGACAAATGTCGCAACAATGAGATGTTTTTTTCTACACATAACATTGCAAACTTTGCCATCTATCATTGTGCATTTCAAATCAAAGCGCAATTTCGACATTGCATCTTTGACTTGAATTCCATCTAATTCACCTTTCTAAAGAAAGTTCGTGAAGTGATTGCATTCTTCTAAAGTGAGCAAACTGTTCTCTTTTACAAATTCAAACTTCTTCGTCCGACAGAAATGCACTGAATTAGATGCCTCCTGACTGCAAATAACATTGTCGTCAGCTTTCAATTGAAGAGGAACAAACGATATCATCACACTCTCATTATTTATCTTGCATCTAAACTCATCATTTTCATGATCATTTTATTCTTCCTTACCAGCATCACAATAAGGCAAGTCATCATCACTACTTTCAACATCATTGTACATGTATTCAATATCTATAAACTTAGCAAAAATACTGCCCTAGGGGCTGTAACACCTTGTAGTTGGTGGAAGGATCAAGCATGTGGGACATGGGGGACAAAAGGACCTCGTCCTGCACGCGTATGGATATGAATGGAAGAATGCCCATAAACGGGCTCTCCAAGGTGAGAGGAAATGGATCCCTATGAACGGTCTCTCATGACATGTGTGATTACGGTATGGTAGAAGGATGAAAGAGTCTAGGTAATACAAGCCTTCTAGCTCCCTGGGTCAAGGCCCCTCCCGGACCGATTTACAGTTTGGTAATCGGGACAGGAATGACCTGCGGCCCGAGTAGTGACCAAAAAACAGCCCTTCTTTTTGTATGGTTGTCTGCCAGCGGATATTTTAATATTGAGTGTCAGACTCAATGTGACCACCCCCCTAAGCCGTGGGTGTAGGGCAATCGTGCTCATGTCACTTTGGCACCCAGGGGTTACGAAGGTGTCTTAACGGCCTTCGGGGATCTGCAGGGGCGGACCTTAATTTTCCTAGATTCTCGTGGGATCAATATAAACACATAAAATAAAAATACAGGAAATTGAACAGGATGAGGAATGGAGGTGGCGGAGGGGGAAGAGGGGTTGGGTCTCAACAGTTCTAACATAACCCTTTCCTCGCCATTTGTATCTCCGGCAAGCTAAATTCAGGATACGGCTGCGCCCCCAGCTCCCTCGGGAGCTGAGGGATTGACAATTCCCATAAACGAGGCTATGTTATTGGAAGAGGCTAATAAGTCCTACAATAAGAAAAGACGCATCAATGGTTCCCAGAGAAGGAGACTCAGGATGCAAGTGCAGCAGGCTATCAGAGCAGGTGTGGAGCCTGCAACGTCGGCAGTAACAGGGCCGGCATGCAGCACTGAGTCCCGAGTCCCGAGTGGTCGGGAGCTGGACTGACGGCCGCTCAGAGGACCAACCTCCTGACTATGGTGGTGGCCGACACCAACTACCCGAACTCGTTGCTAACTACGGAGCAGTACGAGATTTCTAGCAAGGCTACCTCGAGGGCACTCGAAAGGGTGTCGCATGATCAATTGCTAAGATTCGTGACCTCATTCTGCAGGGGAGGGGTCTTCGCATTTGTGACAGCCGACCTAGCGGCTAAAGCTTGGCTACTCAAAGCAGTGGTCGAGAGGGAGTCGTGGGAAGGTGCAGCTCTGAGGGTGGGTGGGGTTGAGATGCTCCAGGAGATGGTGAGGACTACGGCGTGGTTTCCGGGTAAACTGGAAGACCCGTCTGAGGTGCTCCGTCAGTTGGAGAAATTCATCCCCTCACTTAAGACAGCGTACTGGCGTATCGTCAAGCACGATAGGCCGCCGGAAGAGGACACCCTAGGAGACACTGGGCCTATTCCTTCTATCACTTCGGTCAGGACAACTTTAAAGTTGCCGGCCAGGGACAGGAGGAGCGTGTTGAGACGCCGCAGCAAGATCTGGAGCAGACCCAAATGACTGCTCCTGGTTTAACCATTACCCAAATTAACTTGCATCACAGCAAAGGCGCCTCTGCTGCTTTGCAGAGGGGCATGGTTAAACTATGTTTTTTTTGAATTAGCTTGTTTCCCACATGACAGAAAAACGCAAGGGAAGGTACGTAAACTAGTGGAATATTGCAAGCTGAGAGGTATTTCTCTTCTAATGGCATGCGATGCTAATTTCCGCCATACTTTGTGGGCAGCACGGACACTAGCTCAAAAGGTAATGGCCTACTGGAATATTTAATCACCACTGATTTGGATATTATCAACACGGAAAATACCCCGACGTTCCATAATTCGTTCAGGGAGGCAGTCGTTGTCGTCACTCTCTGCACCAGAAGCTTTAGGGATAATATCAGGAAGTGGAGGGTTTCAGATGAATCTATTCTCTCAGATCACTCACAGATAGAGTTCGTGTTGGAATCCGTTATACCCGCTGGCCCTAAATAGGTCAAAAATCCAAGAAGAAAGGACTAGGATCAGTTTTCCGTGGAACTAGGATGAGCGTTTTCAGAGGTTCCCAGATCAATTCAAGACGTAGGTACCCTGGAGATGGCAGCAAAAACTTCCACGAAAGCCACCAAAGCTACTTATGAAAGTAATCGTCGACCTACAAGAATCCGAAAGGCTGGGGAGACACACTCATGAAATGGGAAACTCGAAGAGCTTCGCAGGGAAACCCGAGAGAGGTTCAGACGTGCCAGTACTGGCAAAACAAAGGATCTAGGGACGTAAGTCACAAAGATAAGGGACGAATACAGAAGTGCAATAGAGCAGGAACAACTTTTGCATACACAACGAGAAGGGAGCTGAGGCAGCTAGACTGGATAGGCTGCTTTCTTTAAATCCGGACGTTATTCTCGGCACTCTGAAATTTCCTGGAGGGGGATACTCAGAGTTGGACGAGACACCTTGGCTCATCTGATCAAGGCACATTTGCCGGGCTTTCCAAGCTTGGTAGAAAAGCGGGCGACACCTTAGAGACAAGCTAAGTCGTCTGCGGCCCACCTGGGCCCAAAACGGCGCCTGGCCAACGAGATTTTTACCCACGCCTGGGTCATGTGGGCCCTGAAATCTTTCTGCCCTTATAAGTCTCCTGGACCAGATGGCATAGATGCAGTCCTCTTACCAAGGGCTGGAGAGGTCATCCTTTGGCCGCTAGTGAGACTTGCTAGGGCTAGTCTGACATTGAGATATGTCCCGACGGCATGGAGGGGTGCGAGAGTAGTCTTCCTTCCGAAAGCAGGTAGGATCGGTTATACCTCACCCAGAGTTTTCCGGCTCGTTATCCTAACATCTCTCCTACTAAAAACAGTGAAAAGACTTGTGGATATACATATCCGCGATAAAGTCGTGTCAAGTAGACCACTTTGCAAGAAGCAAGACGCCTACATGGCTAGTCACTCGACGGAGACGGCCCTAAGTGGAGCAGTAAACCTAATAGAAGTTTAACTCAAGGAGAGAGGCCACGCGATTCGAAGCTTTATGGATATCGAAGGAGCCTTCAATAACAGCTCTGGAGAGGTGATCAGGGCGGCCATGGTTACACATGGTGTGCGTATTGCAGTCGTGGAATGAACGTGCCACACGTTGGCCAACAGGAATCTAACTACGAATGAGGGTGATGCCACTCTATGTGGAACCATTGATGCGGAATGCCCGCAGGGAGGGGTTTCATCGCCCTTGCAGTGGTGCCTAGTAGTGGACGAGCTGCTTCATCTACTCTTGAGTCAGGGCTACCACGTCATAGGCTATGCGGACGATATACTGGTTATCGTGCGTGGCCAGCATCTGGATGCGCTCTTCGGATTAATGCAGCAAGCAGTGATAATAGTGGATTCATGGTGCAAGAAAATTGAATATCGGTTAATCCGAGTAAGACAGATGCGCGTTTTTTCACCAGAAGGTACAAGTGGAGAAAAAAGAGTACATTGAAACTTGGAGGACAACAACTAAAAATCAAAGAACGAGCTAAGTATCTACGAGCCATTCTGGATAAGAAGCTGTTATGCAACGAGCACCCAAAAACAAGTGCTAGGAGCCAGTAGCGACTCTGTGGCTTTGTAGGAGAGCCATAGGGAGAAGCTGGGGCTTGAAACCGGAGACACTCATGTGGATCTACACAGCTATCTTGTGACCCAGGCTAACCTGTGCGGCCGTGGTCTGGTGGAGCAGGGTCGAGCTGTCCACTGTGAAGTCTCGACTGGAAAGGATCAGGGGACTGATTTTGAAAGGCTTTATTGGTGCCTCGAAGTCGACACCCACGATGGCACTGGGGACACTTACAGGTTTAGACCTCCTTCATGTTACCATCAAGGCCGTGACTGCGAAGGTGGCCTGGAGGCTAAATTTGGTAAATGACAGAAAGATATGGACAACAGTGAAGATCTCTGTCAATATCGGGAGGAGGCCGACCCTGAATATGCCCAGGGAGAAAATGATTACTTTACTACCTTTTCGACAAGAAGTATCGAGTTAGCCTATCCAAGAAAAAAGAATGGGTTAACGGGACGCATATCGGTCCAGAGATGGAGAAAACTGCTTTACAAATGGCTCCAGGTCCTACGCCACATTTCCACAATCTGAGATTATAGCTATACTCCAGTGCGCCTTCAGGGCAGAAGAGTATGCCAATAGAAGGAACATCCGTATCTGTTCAGACAGAAGGGCTGCTATACTGGCCTTGAATGGAACAACGAACACGTCGCTAGTCGTAAGGGAAAGCTTTGAGGCACTAAATATGTTAGCGACAGAAAACCGAGTCACTCTGCTATGGATCCCTAGACACAGAGGTATTAAGGGCAATGAGATATCGGATAGGCTAGCACACCTACACCTACACCTACCATTAGTAACATTGTTTATTCTCCATGAACTTTCTTCTCTCATTTTTTACCAAGTTTTATACATTAAAACCCTTTTTTTCTCGTTCGACGAGCCATTATTCATTCATAGCCTTTTAAGCCAGATATTTTGAAAAATCATGCTCCCTCGAACAATTACAATTTTTTATAAAAAACTAGAAAAATGTACGAACGTACAAAATTTCGAAAATCCTTAATAGAATTCTATTGAAAAGTAGCACGTGAGGAATCTGAATATGCCTCAACAATTCACAGCTCATTGAACCATTGTAATTTAAAAAATTCTTATTTTTCTTAATTTTGTGCAAACAATCAGAACGCAATATTTTGAAAATATAAACAGGCTAAGTTACGTTTGCAATTTCAAAATAGGATATATTGAATCAGAGTGGAGTGATAATTAATGGAACTTGAGAAAATTATTATAAATTAAAATTTTAAATTTTGAATTTAAAATTTAAAAATTTTCGGGTTTCAATCGTGTGCGAAACTATGAATGTTGCCGACGTTTCGTGAACATTGCAGTTCACCTACCCACTAAACCTTAACTCCTTTTACCTGTCAACCCAGGACTCCGGAATCACGTATCGCATTACTTCAAAGTCCTAGGTTATTGGCATGTGGCTCCGAAGCAGTGCGGTAAACACTGCCTCGGAGTTCCAAGCCAGAGGCCATTAAGCCGCGCCTCGGCTTCCATCTTATATTCCCTGCCTGGACTTATATGTAATAATCATACCCACCTTTTCTTCCAACCTGATCTTCTTTTGTCTAGCCTCAGCCAGTGTACGCGTCTTCTTCGGTAGAAGGGACAGTGGTCTTTCCGGGCTCGCCGATCTTCGACCCTGTGAATAAGTTTCTTTTATTTGTTGATCAGTTGTCCTATTTGGTGTCAATCTCTGCATTGATCCGAATGAGATGCGCGCATCGTGCTCATTAGCACAAGGTTAGCGTGCATCGGGTTCTTTGGCCTTCGGCGTTCTCATTGGACATTCGAGGTATCTCACTTTCCCTTAAAAGGTGTACGCGTCGTTCTCAGTAGTGCCTTAACTGCACATTGGGCTCGTCGGCCTTCGACACCTTCTAGGGGAAGTTTGGGATTCACTACTGAGCTTCTCTCTCCCTGAGTTGCTCTTCTCGCTTCTTCTGTCTCAGTGCCTTCTCAACGTACTGGTTGATGTGATCCCAGTTCGTCTGCGAGCTGATCATAAGGACTCCAATATTGTCTGGCGTCGTAGTGACGCCGATCTCTACTTCCAAAGCTTTCTTTTTCGGTTGCACATCTGTTACACTTGAAGAGCGTATGTTCAGCGTCGTCTACCTTATTCGTGCAGTAGTCGCAGTCAGGGTTATTATCCTAGCAGTCCACCTAACCCTATCCTCTGCTTGCCACCGTTCTTTCCATTTTAGAAACGTTATTTGTCTCTCTCAGATCGCAATGGTTTTATCGTCGCTCGTCCTTTCGGCCTCGTAGATCCTTTTCCTCTAGGCTGCTAGCAGGTCAATGGGAATACGTCCCGCTATAATTAGTACTACCAGACCAGACACTGATCTATAGGCACAAGCTACTCTTGGTGCGCCTTTCCTTTGCACCGCCAACAATAGTTTTCTTCGGCAATCTACTTCGAGAGCATCTGCCCACACTTCTGCTCCGTGCAGCATGATGGAGTTTGCTACACTCATAAGTATTTTTCTCTTGGAGCTTCTTGTGCCAGCCACCTTTGGCATAAGCCTTGACAGCATAGCCACTATTGTTTCGGCCTTGTTTGCCTTCTATATCATGACCCGCGATATCCGCTATAAAGGGTTTGCTGAAGTGTCTCTGCCTAGTGAGAACCACAACCTCAGTTTTCCTGTTGGCCATCTGTAGATGATGGTTGCTGGCCCAATTTTCGACCCTACTAGAGACAATGGCCACCAGTAGTCGTGCTTTTTCATCCGTTCTAGCCGTTGTCATCGCTGTGAGATAGTCAGCGAATCCAATTAGCCTTACTTCGTCTGGTAGTTCCATCATTAGGGCTTGGTCGTATATGACATTCCATAAATCAGGACCCAGGACTGAGTCTTGAGCTACTCCCGCAGTGCCTCTGCCGCTGCGCTCACCTTCTGTTGTTTCGAAAGTCAGCATTCTTTCGTCAAGGTAATCGCTGATGATCCTACAAAGATAAACAGGTACCCTAAATCGTCGAACCAATACATCAAGAATGTCAACCCATTTTACAGAGTTGAAAGCATTCCTGACATCGAAGGGGAACATCACGCAGACACTTTTTGCCCGGTCATTACCACACCACGCTTTGTCCACATCCTGGAGAGCTTCACAAATCGCTCCCACCGTGGACCTGTCTTCTCGAAAGCCATGTTGTTTTTTAGCCAGTCCTCCTGCTGCTTCGATTGCAGCTCTCAGCCTGGCCCGAATACATCTTTTAAGTAGTTTTCCGACAACATCAAGCATACAGAGTGGTCCGTCCGATGATGGTGTTATCGGTGACCCCTTTCCCTTGTCACGTAGGCCCAGTTTTTGCTTCTTCCACCTCATGCAGAAAACTCCAGCTCTGAGGCAAGCATTAAACATGTTTAGGAGCAAGTGCGAGTATTTTCCAGCTATCTCCTTCACAACTTCCGTCGGGATGCCGCACAGTGTACCTTTTTTGAAATTCTGTCTCAAAATCGTAGAACTTTAGACCGGAATGACCTAGAGGGATATTTTTTTTTTAATTAAAGAAAAAACCTTCCCTAATATAGAAAAATTATAGAGAAAGTCAAACAAAAAAATTGTGACCTTGAAAATTTGGGTTGAAGATGGAATTTTTGGCAAAAAAAATCGTTTATTGAATACCAAAAACGCTTAGATTTTATATTTCATGTGCTATACATGTTTTTATATAGATTTTTGCATGCCCAATCCGAATCTGACATATAAATCGTTGTAAGACAAAATCCAAAATGGCGGAGCCAATATGGAAGACTCAAATTTTAAAACGAAACGGATTTGACTAAAATTTGCTACACTGTTGTTTTTTGAGGTCGCTAATTACAAAGCCAAGGTTGAAATTTAAAAATTCAAAATGGCGGATCAAATATGGCGGACCAAAATTGTAAAAGGGAACCGATGTGACTAAAATTTGCTACAAGGGGGTTTTTCGGGTCGCTGATTTCAAATCCGGGGTCAAAATTATCAAATCAAAAATGACGGATCTAATATCGCGGACCAAAATTGTAAAAGGAAACCAATGTGACTAAAATTTGCTACAAGGGGGTTTTTCGGGTAGCTTATTTCAAATCCGGGGTCAAAATTTAAAAAATTCAATATGTCCGATCCAATATGGCAGACCAAAATTGTAAAAGGAAACCGATATGACTAACATTTGCTACAAGGGGGTTTTTCGGGTAGCTGATTCCAAATCCGGGGTCAAAGTTGAAAAATTCAAAATGGTGGACCAAAATTGTGCAAAAAAAAAACAGATTCCACCGCGTTTTTGAATTCTGGAATTTTGACTTTGGATTTCAAATCGGCCACCTACAAACCCTCCGATAGGCTATTTTAAGTCGAATAAATTTTGTTCTATAATTTTGGTCCACCATATTGGATCCGCCGTTTTGAATTTTGACCCCGGATTTGAAATCATCGAACCGAAAAACACCCTAGTAGCAAATTTTAGTCGAATCGTTTTCTTTTACAATTTTGTTCCGCCATATTGGATCCGCCATTTTGAATTTTTCAATTTTGACCCTGAATTTGAAATCAGCGACCCGAAAAACCCCTGAGTAGTCTTCTATATTCAAATCGGTTTCCTTTTACAATGTTGGTTCATCATATTGGATCCGCCATTTTGAATTTTTCAATGTTGACCCTGCATTTGAAATCAGCGACCTGAAAAACCCCCTTTTAGCAAATTTTAGTAAAATCGGTTTCCTTTTACAATTTTGATCGGCCATATTGGATCCGCCATTGTGAATTTTGAAATTTTGACCTTGGATTTGCAATCAGCGACCTAAAAAACCACCTTGTAGCAAATTTTAGTCAAATCGATTTCTTTTTACAATTTTAGTCTGCCATATTGGTTCCGCCATTTTGGATGTTGTCTTACAACGATTTACATGTCAGATTCGGATTGGGCATGCAAAAATCTATATAAAAACATGTATAGCTCATGTAATGTAGAATTTAAGCGTTTCTGGTATTCAATAAACGATTTTTTTTGCCAAAAATTCCATCTTCAACACAGATTTTCGGGGTCACAATTTTTTTTTGACTTCCTCTATAATTTTTCTATATTCAAAAAGGTTTTTTCTTGAATTAAAAAAATATATATATCCCTCAAGGTCATTCCGATCTAAAGTTCTACGATTTTGAGACAGAATTTCAAAAAAGGTCCACTGTGTGCCGTCTGGGCCTGGCGCCTCGCCGCATCGCGATCCATGGCCGCGACCGGTGATCGCCCATACAATTTCGCTGTGACTATCTGCTCACCTAGTCTCCATATATCTTGGTCCACTGCTTTGCGGACATCTGCCCATTTATTGCACTAAGCTGGTTTGTTACTTCTATATGACCATTTTGGCATTGCTGTATTACAGCTATGCGCGATCACGTTCATAGTGCTCTCTGCCAGATGTTTTACTGTTGTCCACGTGACAACCGGCGGAGAGGATTCCTTAAGCAGGTGAGCGCCCTTCTTAGCCATTACGCCCAGCAACTTGGTTGCATCCAACTTTTAGGGATTCCAAATCTTCCTTTGCCTATTTACTTTTTGGGTCTTGCCCATCCCCGAGGGTACACAGTCCATTTGACGGCTTATGTGTTGCAGATCACTTGCTGTGTAATCGTCGAGAAATTCCCACTTATGTATTTGGCTAGCTGCGCCAGGCGTGGCCATAGTGATGTCCAGGATGATCTGTCGATAGCCTTTCCTTCTAAACATGGATGTGGACCCCGTATTTATGATCGTTAGATCCAATCTGGCAGCCATATCAGTGACTTCTCGACCTCAAGTGTCCGTTCAGGTCATGCTCCATTCACATGACTTGGCGTTGAAGTCACCCGCTGCTACTACGTTATCCATGCCCTCATTTGGTCAGAGATAGCAGCCGACGAAAGATCCTTTAAACGTCGTGACCCATACGAATCCATCGCCTTCTCCATGATTCTGTACTGGAAAGTCAGCGCTATTAATCAGCCAAATGGCCGCAGTACCACTTCTGCTCTGGTACCAGCTATTTCCTTTCCTGGCCTCATACTGCTCACAGACAAGGAAAATGTGCGCCTTCTTCTCGTCCACTAGCCTAGACATTAGGTCCTGGGCTAGTCGACAGCGACTCAGGTTACCCTGAAGGACAACCGCCATTATCTTTTTTGATTGAGCTTATAGTTCGCTTCCTTATAGGCTGCGCACTTGCAAAACCCTATTTTGTGGTCACATGAGCAACCATCACCTCGGGTTGCACAGAGACAACATTTTGCCTCATTAGTGCAGCTCGCTGCCCTATGCCCTGCAGTGCCACACTCCTAGCACTGTCGACTTCGGTCAACGCCTTTACATTCTCCCGCAGTATCTCCGTAGTCAAGACAGCGGAAGCAGCTCTTAATCTGTTCCCTAAGGCGCACTCTGCAGTGTACCCAGCCTATTTTGACATGGCACATCTGCGCCAGTTCGATGGCATCTGTTTCCATTAGATCCACAAACGCCACGAGACTCCCCCGGTAGTCCTTTTTGGTCATGTTCACGGTCACGTTATTCATTGATTCTTCGCCGAGTACGAGCGCCAACACTTCATTGACTTCCTCCACCTTCGCGGCCACATTCAGATCAAGGATCTGGATTTGTGCACGACCACTCTGGTATTTTTGATGGCCTTTGGCGGAGCCTCGCCAAATTTCACCTTATTCTCGCTTCTTGTTCCAAGCTCTAATAAGACGTCCCCCTGGCGAGTTTTTCTAATCGCGTTGATGTCCACTTCCATATCCTCTGGTTTTGCCTGGGCCCAGATGTCCTTCACTATTTCCGCAAAACTGCGTCCAGTAGCAGGCTTAATCAGAGCAGCCAGAGCCTTAGTTCTTTTGCACTTTCCCCTGGCTTTCCTTTTGGGTTTTTCTTATGTATTGCTATCGGGCCTTTTTTCTCCTTCTCTTTGTGACCGGCGACGTCGATCCACTCCGAAGTTCCCTTCTACTTGGAGCTTTTTCGCGGGTCTTGCACCCTCACCGCTGTTAGGGCTCAGGGTGTTGGAGGTCTGTCTCTTCCTTTTCAATTCTGAGCCAGGAGTCCTCACCATGGGACTGCGGTCAACTAAAAATCGCTTAGTAGCTGGGGCAAGCGCGCGAGTAGGTCTACTTACTTCGAGCGAGTGCTCTTTTCCTTGAACTGCTTCATCGCTATCGCATATTGGATACATCCTTGCATAGCTGCTGGTTCAGCTTTCCTTTCACGGCCATGTCGAGATCAGTCCTGTGAGCCGTCTTGTCAATAGTCTCAATAGTCAAGGTAGTTTGTCTTCCTTTGGGTACATCCTTCGTTTTAGGCATGCCCGTGTTGTTGTGCTTCTCCGTAGTTTTGTCTCCTTTGTTTCTGACGTCTTGTGATTGAGTCTTCATGAAAGTTTGCCAGCGAATCTTGCGTGGAGGAGCGGGCCGAAATAGCTGAGAACGGGTATACCCTCGGAACTAATTCCTAACCCAGTTACCTGGAGCCCAGCCTTCGTTTAACTAGTCCGGCAAACACGGCCGCACCAGGAAACCATCGTGGTTTTTTCTCGGTGTGTCCTTCACCCAGTCTGTTTGGTCCGCGTGGCGTATTTCATTTCCGCCAGTACTGGCCTACTGCAGACATCTAGTACTCGGAACCTTATAATCTGTACTGGACTAGTCGTGCATTTCCACCTGATAATATTTTAATTTTATGCTCAAAATTTGTGTTTTTTCCCCAAATAGTTCATTTGTGTATATTTCGAAATCCAAACAAATTTTGATCGGAGACTAACAATTAGGATGTAGAGTGGATAGGTTAACATTAATCAGTCACTTGAATTAAGTCGTTAAATTTATTGAAAGAATAGGCAATCAAATTTTAAGCAAAGGCAGCTCGATTTTTATTCAGTGTATTTGCGCCTCTTTGAAATCTGCGGATAATGCGGATACATCGACGAAACCGTCTTATTTACCGTTGGTGTGACGCCGGAACGCCCAGGGTAGTAGTCGCCTCGACGTGCCGGCTACTGAATCGATTTCTTGATTCAAACCGTCAAATTTTAGCTCTGCAGTTAGTACAATTCGAGTTCTTCTGACTGCGATGTAAACGTTGCCGAAAGGTCCGATAGGAGGATTTTCAGATGGACGGTTGTAATTGTAATTAACAAAATTAGTGGATGTCGAATACTCTTCATTGAACACACGTATCGTAATTCTGGTTGGCAGATGCTCTTCAGGCCTATGAGTGTTATGCACATCTATGCGTTCCCATTCGGTATTTCTTCCAACATAACTTCTTTCAGGTGTTTTTATATAAACCCAATAATTTGGATAACCATAAGGAAAGTGATGACGTCTCATCCAAAATGGTTCCCGTGTTGTACCAAAGATAGAGAAACAAAGAATAAACTTTGCACCAAAGATAGAACCATCTGACGTTGTCAACTCAACGGAGCCTACTGCTCCATCTAATTTTGTGAGGTAAAAATTTACATCTATTAAGTTTTTGTACAATAGTAACCTGAACACTTAACAATTTTAATCAATCACTGGTCAACAAAAAATGATATATATTCATGTGATGAGAAAAGCATTTTCTACATTATAGTTTTTCAATGCAATGTGCTCACTTAACCGATTCTCGAGATAAGGAGAAAGCAGCTAATGTGCAGCAGCGGAAAATGCAACGCCGGCGCTTTTAGAAAAGTCTGCTTATTATGAACGAGTGAGTTTAAATTCAGTATATGCATTCATGACTACAACATCAAATAGTGCAAAAATTAGCTTAACTCTGATAATTTTTCAATGTTTAAGGCAAAAAGTTTCTTTTGGGTGTTTATTATCAATTACGACGGTTGGGAAGAAATCATTGAAGCTTATAGTATTTTGCAACAAATGTATTAAAACTTTATTATTATGGATCTTCTAAAAATTGCCGATAGACTTATCGTATCACAAATTGGTAAATTTTGGTTAACATCTGGAAATAAATGTCTGATTTCGATACCACACGCCGCGCGGACGGCCACTATAATGGTGAAATGTCAAAACACTGAATATTGTGTGTTCATAGCTTTGGATGCTAATTACTCCCAAAATTTAAAATCCAATTTATTTTCTCATACTGCGACTAAATAAATATATCTGATTTTACTGGAATCGTGCGTTTCATCACTGAAAATTGTATTTAAGTCGTAAACAAATATAATTAATAGTGCGAGCCGCATTGTCCGACCGGTAGGGTAAGTTGACGCACGTGGACATTTTTGGAATAGTTAATAATTAAGTATTTAATTCGATACAGATTGAATTTTTTCTATGAATGAAGCAATGCTAAGGTTCTGATATAAATATTGCATAGTTTGCCACTGCTTTATTGATTATGTGTAAAATTTTATTATTATGGATCTTCTAAAAATTGTCGCATCATCCGCTCTTACCCTGATAGTGAAAAATTAGACCCTTTAACTCTACATTAAATTCAATGGAATTTAGAAAAATGCAAATAGCCGCTGCGGTACATTGTAGTTGCTATCAGGAATTTACTGTGCAAAAAAGTCTGCAGCCCTTCGTTTTCATCCGGATAACATTTCTCTGCAATTCAAGATAATTGAATTTTTAATAGATCTATAAAGGCGATTTTTGAACTTAACGTCGTCTACAGTTACTCATTCAACGCCGAGTGTGACGAATCGGGAAATTTTATAGTTCTTCTCTTGAAAGTGTATACATTAGGGTGGTCGCATTGGAATTTCTTATTTCTTTAGTTTTATGAAGGTCGACAGGAAATTCATTCGAATCTGCTCGAAAATAGATTCATTTTCTTTCTTGACAAAAAATTATATCAAGAGGTGGCGCAAGGCCCACTAAGTTTAACACTTATTCCCATGAGAAAAAAAATACGTTTCTGTAAATTTTATTCAGAATCATCAAAATTAGCTAAATCGAGTTGATAATCAATATTTTTCTTCACAGTTAGCCGTAGAATAAGAATGAAACCCCATTAGTGAAAAATTGGTTTTGTGAGTTTTTGGCATTAATTATGATTTGTTTTTGGTTCTTTCAATGAAAATTGCTTCTGATACATAAAACACTACTTTATACTGATCATAAGATGTTCAGATGAATTTTTGAAAGAATTTATTATTGTTTTTGGCAATTTTCTTTTAGAATGAACATAGGAATTCGCGGCTTCCCTTTTCTATTTTTCACTTTTTGTTAAATTTTTAATTAGAGAGAGGTCGATAAAAAAAATTAATACTTACAAATATAATCGTTTAAACAAATTTATTATTATTATTAGTAATTTCATCTTTGAATAATGCTAGGAATTTGTTCACTTTTGACTTGGATTGAGTTATTATGCAATTTAGTATAGAAACAAAACATTGTTTAAACAAATTATTATTCTCTATGGCTATCTTTTTCTATATTAATGCTAGATAGTTGCGGTTTTTTGTGTGAGATTTTCAAATTTTTGTCCACTTTTCACTTAAAACAGTTGTTTGAACAATTTATTATTGTTTATAACTATTTTCTCTTAGAGACGTGCTGGAAAGTTGCGGTTTTTTTCAATTTACAACTCTCCTTGTCCTTTTTAGTTATAAACAAATGATAAATAAAAAATTGAAGAGTAGCATATTATGAACAGCCTCTTCCTTTTTCCTGAATATATTTTGCTGGAGGAGGGTTGATAGCAATATATGTTCAATTCCAAATTATTCTTTCACGCTTTGCAATAAACTTCTTGTTGTAATTCGAAACAAATATTTTCAAGTCATTGACACACCTAGTTCTCCCACCTACTTCAAATTATTCCATTTTCCGTTTTTATCTCTTGCATTAATTATTACCTCACTGAGTGAAAAGTGGACAAATTTAATTTGAAGTTTCTTGAGCTTTTTGAATGATTTTATTTTCACTGTCTACCTTCACCTTCGACTGAGTTATTTATCGCCTTTCAGTCATCAGTCATAAAAACCACTGCTATCGACCAGGTATCCTTTTCGAAAAGTGAGAAATATCTTTTAAAAAAACAGGGTGCCTATTTTTGTATATAATATTTTCGACACATTATATACCATGAAGGTGATTGGAAGAAATATTCGACACAAAAAATCTCAGAAAGCCGATGTACCTAATATAAAAAAAAAGTTTGTTTCTCATGAATGTATTGACTGTATTCCGTTGACCAGTGACATTATTATTGAATACAATATACTAAAATGCTTTTTCTCTTCACTTTTATGCTTTACACGAGAATTCAATGTGGAATCGTCCAGTTGATCTGATTTGATAATATCTTGCAACAAATTTTAAGAGATTGATATTCAAAGTACGCGATTCGTGGAAGTTAGAATATTTTTAAATGAAACATTCCCACTTTGTATGCTAATGCTTTGAATTTTGTAAGAATGTTTATGTATGGAAACCTTATTTGGAATGAACAATTTAAATTGGATGATTTTAATGAAGATGAATAATGATTATAATATTATATTATACTTACTAGCGCAGTGAATGAAGCTAACAAATGTTAGAAGTAAAATAGCAGCATATTCCTTCATTTTTGTAAATAATCACAATGACAGACAAAGGAATAAAGAAGCTAATTTTTAAGATTGCGTTTAAAAAGTGGCTCCATGAACGGCTGCTATATATGCTCTTTTTTACGAGACCTACTCAATAACCAGCTTTATTTGTTCTTTAAAATAAATAAGACAAAACAAAGAAGATTCTTGATCTCAGATCTCAAATTTTTACATATTTGTCATATTTATTGTCCATGGAACCTGCGGAATGGTTAAAGATGACATCATCTTCAAAAACAAAAGAAATTAATTAATTAACTCGTACAGAAATTCAATATTGTATTGTCTTGTATTGCATCTCTTAATTTAATTTAGGTCATTGGCCTGCACAAACGAGAGTCGTGCCTATAGCAATAAATTTACTTAATCATTATAAATTAAACCCAAGTACGCTATAGTGATTTATATAGAGAAGAGTTATTACACCTATTACTCACCACCTATCAGATTTTGCAGAAAATCTTATATGATTTAAAAACGTTGTATGATAATTTTACTTGAAAATTAATTTATTTGTTAAAAGATTCAACTTTTTGTTAAGGAATAATTTGTTTTTGTTTGGAAATGATTTTTTTTCACTGAAAATTGAACAATTCCATGTTTGGTCTTTTTTTTATTTATCTACTTTACTTGAAAATTCAACTATTTGCTTGAAACATTCTGTATTTTGTTGAAACTCTGTCCCTTATAGTACAATATCAATATTCTTGTATTTTAATAAAATGAAACTTTTTTGGTGGTATATTATTCTTTTTGGTTGAAAATTCATATCTTTGATTGAAAATTAGTTTTTTTTTTAAACTGAAAATTACAAACATATGTATATTTGTTTTGTAATTTTTTTGTTCAATTTTAGTAGCTTCTATGCATACAGCATTTTCATATGTATACATTTATTTGCCCCAAAAAAATAACAAATTTTATGGAGACAATTTATGACATCCATGTAGCATAGCAAAGATATCAGAGAAAACATTGATAATATTCTTTACTTACTACAAAACATAAAACTGATCTAATTAGACGAAAGAAATTATATTGGTCATAATCAAGACAAGTGTATAATATAATTAGCAATTCTAAAAATCGAAATAACACTTTTTATAATTTTTTAAAAACATTTCACTATTAAAAAAAAAGTTATTATAATATAACAGCGAAAAAAATTCTCAAAATAATTTTCATCAGTTTAGGAAAACATTTGTGTAAGTGAAAATGTGAATTTTAAGCTTTGCAAACTTAAACTTTTAAATTTATATTAAGAAATATGCTTTTCTCTTAAGGTACTTTTTTGTGATAAACATAATACATACAGAGTTCATTTGAATAGCTGCTTTCGTTTTGACAACAGCATCACATTTATTAAAAGTTCTTCTACAATAATTTGAATTTCCGGGGAATGTACATCATCTTTGAATAAGGCGTATTCTTAACATATTATTAGTCATATCTTGTCATTACAAACTCAACGTTTTTCTTAACAATATACAAACATGGTGGTAATCTCGGTATCAAATTAACATTAATGAAAATATCGGATTTCGCATTATTTGAAGAAACGCAGTATGAGTGATAAAACTCATTGAAACTTATAGTATCAAAAACTTCGACTCTGAAATAAACGTGGGCATCTTTACAAAGGAATATATCTTTCAATCTTTCAAATTGTGGATTGCCTTCAGTGTTTTTGTGAACTAATATTGCGCCATTCGAAAATATTTTGCCGACCATTCCTATGTTTTTCAACATTTGCACTTTCATGTTTTGATCAGCTCCGGGAATTATTCGTTGCAATATTGATGAAGCATCACATTCTTTTTCCGGGCCAAGTACAATATCACCCAACAATTTAGATTGGTTAAATTCTGCATTATAACAGGACTGTAACTGGTCTCTTACAGCTAACATAAAAGGCAAATTAATATTAAATGATGTTCCAGTCGCCATTTCTTTGAATTTATTATTTCTCCTTTCGTATTTCATTGCTGAAAAGTGAATTACGGGATCGTTTGCTTTAATTGCTCTCCCATAATGAAGAAAGAAATGCATTTTGGGTTTATGATCTCCAAATAATTCCATATATGAACGATTATGTTCTTGAATAAGTTTCAGAAGACGTGTTATTCGATCAGTGGTTGAACATGGTGCAAGCAACAAACCACGAATTTTCCTCAAGCATATGTGTAATTTCCAATATTGGTTTTCATGATGAATTAAGTCTCCCAACATTATGCCTAAATACCTTGTTAAACAAACCATTTCTGAAGACGATTGCTTAATTTTAATTCGACGACCTCCTTTAGCAGCGGTATAAAATAAAGGTCTAGTTTTTTTTTTTTCGAAATCGTACGGAAAAGTCAAATTTTCTTCTGAAATTAAACTTTGCAATATTTTACTGCGTAACTTTACGGAGTAATTACTTGAGTAATTTATCGTGAACTCATTTGAGCGACTCTCGGACGTTTGATGAAACCTGAGAATGGTTTTATTCTTGAAAATTTTACGCAGCAGGTAAAAATAACTTCAATCTGATATTGGAGCACACATATTGCTAATAAGAACGAAATAAACTAGAATTTACACGTAATACAAATTTAATTAGTAAAATTAACAAAATGGAACAGAATCATGCATACAAATGGTGTTATTAATAACTTTTGGTTTATGCACACTTTTCAAAATAAAATTTCAATAATTACAATCTTAATTTCAGCATATAGAAATTGAACTTTCGAGATAGCTCTAATTTTTCGGGTTATAAATGAAAGCTACAGTTTCATTACCGGAAAAAACTAAATACCTGCATGTGATACATAAAAGTTTTTAAAACTTCGAATTTTTTGGGATTCCATGGTCTTCCCCATTTTGATTTCTGTGTCTGTTTGAAGATTTTCTTGAACAAATATGGGAGCAAAATGAGAGCGAGCGTTTCAATCTTCCCTGTAGATGGAAAATAAAAATATATATATTTTTTTTTTGAAAAGCTATACAACTGCAATTAACTGTCTTTGATAATAGAGTTGTTTTCTTTCAAAACCTTTTTTATGTCCTTATCGCTTTTTTTGGATTCGGCCAGTTTCACGATGTTTGAAGCTACCTCGGGCCAATTTTTCATGAAAAAATCAGAACTTTTATCGAAGAATTTGGTAAAATCTTCCTGAATCTGCCATGATCAGGATTATGTGAAGAATATTCAACGAATAATTATGCAATGAGCACGTGTGAATGCGATTTATACACAAAGAAATTTACCAAAATATATCCAGTTGGATTCAATAAAATGGGAAACGTTTTGAAAATTTCCTTCAAATCAGATTTCTTGTAGAATTCTGTTCTTTCGTCTTCCGCCATTTTACCCCAATCCGAAAGAGTGTCGCAAGATCAATTGCCAAGAGTTGTGACCTCCTTCTGCAAGGAAGGGGTCTTTGTATTTGTGGTAGCCGACCTAGCGACTGAAGCTTGGCTACTCAAAGAAGTGGTCGAGAGGGAGTCGTGGGAAGGTGCATCTCTTAAGGCGGGTGGGGCTGAGATGCTCCAGGAGATGGTGAGGACTACGGCGTGGTTTCCGGGTAAACTGGAAGACCCGTCTGAGGTGCTCCGTCAGTTGGAGAAATTCATCCCCTTACTTAAGACAGCGTACTGGCGTATCGTCAAGCACGATAGGCCGCTGGAAGAGAACACACTAGGAGACACTGGGCATTTCCTAGTCGTGCAGATTCCTGAGTCCCAAACAAGGGGTATTGCGGCCCTCAACAACAGGCCTTTCTATCACTTCGGTCAGGTCAGCAGGCGGCTGGACTGGATAGGCTGCTTTTTTGAAATGCGGACGCTATTTTGGGCAATCTGAAATTGCCTGGAGGAGGATACTCAGAGTCGGACGGGATGCCTTGGCTCACCTGATCAAGGCACATCTGCCGGGATTTCCAAGGCTTGGAGAAAAGGGGACGACACCTCAGAGGTAAGCTAAGTCGTCTGCAGTCCAACTGAGCCCGAAACGGCGGCTGGTCAACGAGATTGTCACCCCTGCCAGGGTCAGGTGGGCCCTGAAATCTTTCAGTCCTCACAAGTCTCCTGGACCAGATGGCACATATCCAGTCCTCTTACAAAGGGTTGGAGAGGTCATTATAGGGCCGCTAGTGAGACTTACTAGGGCTATTCTAACGTTGGGATATGTCCCGAAGGTATGGAGAAGTAAGAAAGCAGGTAGAATCGGTTCTACCTCGCCCAGGGATGTCCGACCCATTAGCCTAACATCTCTCCTACTAGAAATAGTGGGAAAACTTGTGGATAGACATACCCGCGATAACGTCTTGTCAAGTAGACCACCCCACAAGGAGCAATACGCCTACAGGGGTGGCCACTTGACGGAGACGGCCCTAAGTGAAGCAATAACTTTAATTAAAGGTCAACTGAAGGAGATAGGCCGCGCGATTGAAACCTCTATGGACATCGACGGAGCCTTCAATAACACCTCTAGAGAGGTGATCAGGGTGGCCATGATTAAACATGATGTGCCTATTGCAGTCGTGAAATGAACGTGCCACATGTTGACCAACAGGAATCTAACTACGACTAAGGGTGATGCAACTCTATGTGGAACCATTGACTTGGGATGTCCGCAGGAAGGAGTTTTATTGCCCTTGTAGTGGTGCCTAGTAGTGGATGAGCTGCTTCATCTACTCTCGAGTCAGGGCAACCACGTCATAGGCTATGCGGACGACATACTGGTTATCGTGCGTGGCCAGCATCTGGATGCGCTCTTCGGAGTAATGCAGCAAGCACTTATGATAGCGAATTCATGGTGCAAGGAAACTGGATTATCGTTTAACCCGAGTAAGATAGAAGCGGTTGTTTTCACCAGAACGTACAAGTGGAGAACCACGAATACATTGAAACTTAGAGGACAACAACTTTAAATATATGAACGAGCTCAATATTTAGGAGTCATTCTAGATAAGAAGCTGTTATGGAACGAGCATCTGAAAACAAGTAAAAGAAGCTAGTAGGGACTCTATGGCTCTGTAGGAAAGCCATAGGGAAAAGCTGGGGCTTGAAACCGGAGACAGTTATGTGGATCTACTCAGCGATCTTGCGACCCAGGCTAGCCTATGCGGCACACAGTGGGAAATTCGACAAAATTTTGTGTCAAAATCGTAGATCTCGGGATCGAAGCAAGTTAGAGGGATGACATTTTTACGGCAAGTAGACGATTTTTAAACAAATTTTCAGTTTTTCATTTTTTTGAAGGTTATCAAATTTTTTTTTCAATCACATGATATATGTTTTCGGTGTATTTTTTTCGCAGAATACGATGACGCTATTGGTTTTTTTTATAGAACCCACCGGAAAAATTCTGGGAGCGGATAAACATTGCAAAAACTGGTTCTTCGTTTACAGTGCTTTCCATTCAGGTTCTACGACAAAACCAAGACCACCATCATATTCTGCGTAAAAAAAATACAGAAATAGCTGTGAATTCGATCTCGAGTGTTTCCACTTTGTTTGTATTTATAACTATATGGTGCTCATTCCACGAGCACTTTGCTTCCCGTTAGAAAATGTATTTGCTTCCTCATAGAGGAAGCATTAGTTATTTTTTTCAATAATAGACAAACCAAAGTCTTCATTTTGCTCAATTTAAAAATAGAAATTTACCAAAAATGAAAAATTACAAAATAATACAAAAAATGTTTTAAATACAAAGACAAATTAAATCTTGCGTTCGAAATAATAATTTTTTGAGCTGGAAAAGGGAAAGGAAAAGTTCTGACAGCACTCTTTCCCTTTCCCAGCTTCATGATTTCTTCACAAAAATTGTCATAATATTACTCTATTTGCAAATTTATGATCAAAAAGTCTTTTATATTCATGCGTCAACTTTAAATTATGTCGATGAAAAAAGTTTTTCTGTTTGAAACTGATTATTCAGATATCATAAATGAGCAGAACTTCCCTAATCTTCAATAAAGCGTATTATTATTATTATAGTTCAATCGATTTGCCTCGAATCAAGAGATTTTTTCCGTTCTTGCATCAATTTTGAATTATGTTACTGAAAAAAGTTTTACTATGAAAAACCGTGTTTTCAAATATTATGCAATTTAACAATTTCCATGCTCTTCAATTAAATTTATTAATATTATAGGTCAATCGATTCGTCTCGAATCAACACATCTTTTATGTTCTTGCATCAACTTTGAATTATATTAATGAAAAAAGTTTTAACACAAAAAAAGGATTTTCAAAATATATAAATAACCATAACTTCCCTACTTTTGGATAAAATGCGTTATTCTTATAGGTCAATCGATTCGTTTCGAACCAAGGAATCTTTTATATTGTTACATCAACTCTGAATTATGCTAATGAAAAAAGTTTTACTATGAAAAAACGATTTTCAAAATATATAAATTACCATAACGTGTGTCGACGTGTGTCGCATTTTGAAAATCAAATTATAAGTTTGGTTATCAGACCAGATGATTTGCTATACCTAACTAAGTCGGGGGTAGGTGATTTTCTCTGGAATCTCCTCGATTCTCTCGAACATAAAGTCATTCTAAAACACGTAACACATGTTTTCTATGTACTTTTCCACGTAGAACACGATGGTGGTCTTGTTTTTGTCGTAGAACCTGAATGGAAAGCACTTTAAACGAAAAACCAGTTTTTGCAATGTTCATCCGCTCCCACAATTTTTCCGGTGGGTTCTATAAAAAAACAATAGCGTCATCGTATTCTGCGTAAAAAATACACCAACAACGTATATCATTTGAATGAAAAAAAATTTTATAACCTTCAAAGAAATTAAAAACTGAACATTTGTTTAAAAATCGCAAATTTGCGACCTTCTATCGAAGTCCAAAAAAATGTTTAAGGTATCCGGACTACTTTTTCCTCTAATCCTCATCCCCTCATGTTTTTTTTAGGTTTAATACGGGCGGGAAATCCATTAGAGAACTCCCTGGCGCTCAAGCTATAGAGCCTATTGTGCCACCATCCCCTCATGTACTTGCTGTAAAAATTTCATCGCTCTTACTTGCTCCGATCCCGAGATCTACGATTTTGACACAAAATTTTGTCGAATTTGCCACTGTGGGGCGGACCGGCATAGCTTGGGACGGGTATGCCCTCGGAACTAATTCACACCCCAGTTCCCTGGGGCCCAGCCTTCGTTTAGCCAGTCCGGCAAACAGCCACCAAGCACTCCTTGATCAAGGCCCGAAGGGGCTGGCTACTGATCCCATACTGCGGCAGACACCTCAGCAGTGCAAGCACACATCAGCCTCTTGCCACGTCAGCATGTGAGGCAGACGTGGTTCGAGGCACTCCCAGTAGGCCACAGCAGGAAACAATCGTGGTTTTTTCTCGGTGTGTCCTTCAACCTGTCTGTTTGGTCCGCGAGGCGTAATTATTCCGCCAGTACTGGCCTGCTGCAGACATCCAGTAATCGGAACCTTGTAATCTGTACTGGACTAGTCGTGAATTTCCATCTGGTAATATTTCAATTTTATACTCAAAATTTGTGTTTTTTCCCAAATAATTCATTTGTGTATATTTCGAAATCCAAGCAAATTTTTAGCGGAGACCAACAATTAGGGTGCAGAGTGGACAGGTTAACATTAATCAGTCACTTGAATCGAGTGAATAAATTTATTGAAAGAATGAGCGAAGAAACTCCCGCATTTTCTTGGACATCCACATTACCAAATTTCGTTATGGCATTGCTTCAGATCCTCCCGGCAGGTACAAACCATGTCATCAACAAACCTCCGGGAGGGGTCTTACATATTTATAATTACAGTGGATGCAACTAATTTTCTGGATAATCGTGGCCAGTTCAATTCGTTTTTCACATGAGAACAGTTACTTAAGCACACCGCAGTTCTTCTACAATTGGTTGGAATTTTACAAGAGAATTATGTAATGATTTGATCTAATGAGGAACAATATTTCAAGATGAACTAGATAAAAGCCGAATGATAACTACCTTGCGGTCACACGAGTACCGTCCAGCGATCAGCAAAGCACTCAAATTCCGTGTTGGGTCTCTGGATCCATTAGCGAATTCCACTAATAAAGAAACAGAGTATCATCCCTAGGATGGGGCAGAGGATTAGAAAAGAAATGCAAGTGCTTCAGCTGACCGTTAGACGTAAGTTGAGTGTCTGAAGTTGAGCATTCCGACCACGGAACGGAACTCGTGTGCACCGCTGCATCACGATCACGCTGCACTGGTCACATTTATTTGCTGATACGGAATCAAATTTTAAGCGAAGGCAGTTCGACGTTTATTCACTGTATTTGCACCTCTTTGAAGTCTGCGGATAGTGCGAATATATCGACGGCACCGTCTCATTAACCGTTGGTGTGACGCCGGAACACCCAGGGTAGTTGTCGCCTCGGCGTGCCGGCTACTGAATCGATTTCTTGATTCAAGCCGTCAAATTTCAGCTCTGCTGTTAGTACAATTCGAGTTCCTCTGACTGCGATGTAAACGTTGCCAAAAGGTCCGATAGGAGGATTTTCAAATGGACGATTGTAATTGTAATTAACAAAATTAGTGGATGTCGAATACTCTTCATTGAACACACGTATCGTAGCTCTGGTTGGCAGATGCTCGTCAGGCCTATGAGTGCTACGCACATCTATGTGTTCCCATTCGGCATTTCTTCCAATATAACTTCTTTCAGGTGTTTTTATATAAACCCAATAATTTGGATAAATATTAGGAAAGTGATGACGTCTCATCCAAAATGGTTCTCGTGTGGTACCAAAGATGGAGAAACAAAGAATAAACTTTGCACCAAAGATAGAGCCATCTGATGTTGTCAACTCAATGGAGCCTACTGATCCATCTAATTTTGTCAAATAAAAATTTACATATATTAAGTTTTTGTACAATAGTAACCTGAACACTTAACAATTTTAATCAATCACTGGTCAACAAAGAATGACATGTATTCATGTGATGGAAAAAGCATTTTCTAAATTAGAGTCTTTCAATGCACTTTGAACCAGTGTCTAATGGGCACTTTATTTTTGTGCTCACTTAACCGATTCTCGAATTAAGGAAAAAGCAGCTAATGCGCAGCAGCGGAAAATGCAACGCCGTCGCTTTTAGAAAAGTCTGCTTATTATGAATGAGTGAGTTTAAATTTAGTATACGCATTTATGACTACAACATCAAATAGTGCTAAAACTAGCTTAACTAAGATAATTGTTCAATGTTTAAGGCAAAGAGTGTCTTTTGGGTGTTTATCATCAGTTACGACGGTTGAGAAGAAATCATTGAAGCTTATAGTATTTTGCACCAAATGTATTAAAACTTTATTATTATGGATCTTCTAAAAATTGCCGCATCATCCGCTCCTCACCTGATAGTGAAAAAATTAGACCCTTTAACTCTACAGTAAATTCAATGGAATTCAGAAAAGCTTGAATTTCTAACTATTCGTTCATTTTTACTTGGAGTGTCTTCATCATTAATCAAGTTGAGCAAAAATAAATGTTACAATATATTATTATTGTTAATATCTATATTCATTTATATTAATGCCAGATAGTTGCGTTGTTTTGTGTGAGATTTTCAACTATTTGCCCACTTTTTACTTAGTGAGGTAATAATTGATGCAAGTTAGTAAAAACAGTTGTTTGAACAATTTATTATTGTTTATAACTATTTTCTCTTAGAGGCGTGCTGGAAAGTTGCGGTGTTTTTTAATGTACAACTCTGCTTGTCCTTTTTAGTTATAAGCAAATGATAAATAAAAATTAAGGAGTTATTATGAACAGCCACTTTCTTTTTACTAAATATATTACTAATATATAAATATAAAAAAAAAGTTTGTGTTTCATGAATGCATTGACTATATTCCGTTGACCAGTGCTAGTACTATTAATAATAATAATATAGTCAAATGCTATTTCTCTTCACTTTTATGCTTTACACGAGCATTCAATATGTAATCCTTCAGTTGATCTGAGTTGATAATATCTTGCAACAAATTTTATGAAATTGATATTCAAAAGTACGTGATTCGTGGAAGTTCGAATATTTTTAAATGAAAAATTCCCACTATGTATGCTACTGCTTTGAATTTTGTAAGAATTTTCATGAATGGAAACCTTATTTGGGATGAACTATTCAAATTGGATGCTTTTAATAAAGATGAATAATGATCATAACATTATATTATACTTACTAGCGCAGTGAATGAAGCTAAAAAATGCCAGAAGTAAAATAGCAGCATATTCGTTCATTTTTGTGAATAATCACAATGACAGACAAATGAATGAAGAAACTGATTTTCAGAATTGCCTTTAAAGAGTGGCTGCTATATATACTCATTATTACATCTACTCAATAACCAGCTTTATTTGTTCTTTAAAATAAATAAGGCAAAAAAAAAAGATTCTTGATCTCAGATCTCAAATTTTTCCATATTTGCTATATTTATCGTCCTTGAAACCTGCGGAATAGTCAAAGATTACATCATGTTCAAAAACAAAAGGTAATATCGTTTGCGGTTGAATGTATGAAACTGCAAACAAAATTTAAAAAAAATGAATATCTCTTGGGGTAGTTGTGGTATCAAAAATCAGGTGTCCAGGAGAAAAACTTGCTTTGATTTCAAGAACTAAAATAGTATTATCAGTAATTTCTGATGAAAGAAGAAACGCGAAAAACAGAATAATTTAACGAAAGAACATCATCTTGCAAAATTCTTAACTACTCGCAGAAATCAATTAATTAATTGAATCGTACTAAAATTTAACATTCTATTGTATTGTATCTCTTAATTTGATTTAGGTAATTGGCCTGTACAAATGAGAGTCGTGCCTATTGTAATAAAGTTACTTAATCAGTATAAAATAAACCCAAGCACGCTATAGTGATTTATATAGAGAAGAGTTATTACACCTATTACTCACAACCTATCAGATTTTGCAGAAAATTTTACATGATTTAAAAACGTTGTATAATAATTCTACTTGAAAATTAATTATTTTGTTAAAAGACTCAACTTTTTTGTCAAGAATTAATTTGTTTTTGTTTGGAAATTAATTTTTTTTTACTGAAAATTGAACTATTCTTCGTTCAGGGGTGACGGACAACTTTGCACGTAGCAACTTTGCACGTGCCCAACTGTGCACGTCGATGGCCAGACGGACAACTGTGCACGTCCATCTTTGCACGTCCAAGACCACAGGAGCCCATCTGTGCACGTCGAAATTTCGACGTGTACAGTTGTCATTTGGACAACTGTGCACGTGCACAGATGGTACTTGGACAACTGTGCACGTCGATATTTAGACGTGCACAGTTGTCACTTGGACAACTGTGCACGTGCACAG
>CAKNXH010000128.1:157951-178840 GCA_932178445.1 Andricus quercusramuli
CTTGTGCACTTCACCGTGCACAGATGTCACTTTCCTAACTGTGCACGTGCACAGATGGCACTTGCCCAACTGTGCACGTGCACAGATGTCCCTTGCCCAACTGTGCACGTGCACAGATGTCACTTGCCCAACTGTGCACGTTTATGTCCTTACGTAAGGGTTGTACTTAAGTAATTCAGAGAGTTCAAGGAATTCAGAGAATTCAATGAATTCAGAAAATTCGAAAAATTCACAGAATTCAAGGGATTTAGAGAAAGCAAGGCATTCAGCGAATTGAAGGAATTCAACAAACTCAAGTAATTCAGAGAATGCAACGAATCCAGGGAATGCAGAGAATTCAGGGAATTCAGAGGATTTAAGTAATTCAGAGAGTTCGAAGAATTCAGAGAATTTCTTGCATTCAGAGAATTCAAGGGATTCAGAGAATTTAAGGGATTCGGAGAATTCAAGGTATTCAGCGAGTTGAAGGCCAAGAAATTCAAAAAACTCAAGGAATTCTGAGAATTAAAGGGATTCAAAGAATTCAAAGGATTCACGGAATTTAGAAAATTCAAGGTATTCAGAGAATTCAAGGGATTCAGAGAAAGCAAGGCATTCAGCAAATTGAAGGCATTAAGCTAATTCAAAGAATTCAGCGAACTTCAAGAATTCAGAGAATTCGACGAATTCAACGAATTAATAGAATTCAGGACATTAAGAGAATTCAGGTTATTCAGATAATTCAGGGAATTGCGAGAATTCAAGGAGTTCAGAGAATTCTAGACATTCAGCAAATTTGAAGTCATTCCGCGAATTCTAGAAATTCAGCGAATTCAAGGAATTTAACAAATTCAAGGAATTCAGAGAATTCAACAAATTTAGCGAATTCAACAAATTTAACGAATTCAAGGAATTCAGAGAAAGCAAGGCATTTAGCAAATTGGAGGCATTCAGCGAATCGAAGGAACTCAACGAATTCAGAGAATTCAACAAATTCACGGAATTCAGAGAATTCAACAACGAATTCAAGGAATTCACAGAATTCTTAAAATTTAACGAATTCAAGGAATCCAGAGAATTCAAGGAATTCAGAGAATTAAAGGAATTTAAAGAATTCAAGAAATTCAGAGAATTCAAGGAATTCAGAGAATTCAGAGAATTCAAGGAATTCAGAGAATTCAGAGAATCCGAAGAATTGACAGAATTCAAGGAATTCAAAGAATTCGAGGAATTCAGAGAGTTCCAGGAATTCAGAGAATTCGAAGAATTAAGAAAATTTGAAGAATTCATAGATTGCAAGGAATTCAGAGAATTCAAGGGATTCAGAGAATTCAGGGGATTCAGAGAAAGCAAGGCATTCAGCAAATTGGAGGCATTCAGGTCGAACAAAGAGAGATTTTCATATATCTTTAACAATTTGGAAAGAATAATTTCTTAAAAATAATATTTGAAATATTTTCAAACTAACATTAAAAAAGTTAATACGCTCCATTCCCCCAGGATTGAATAATTTTAACTGTTAAAAATGTATTATATATAGATACAGAGGTTCACCCTGGTATAAACGTGCACAGTTGGGCAAGTGACATCTGTGCACGTGCACAGTTGGGCAAGGGACATCTGTGCAGGTTAAAGTGCACAGGAGTCCATCTGTGCACGTCGAAATTTCGACGTGCACAGTTGTCACTTGGACAACTGTGCACGTGCACAGTTGGTACTTGGACAACTGG
Source organism: Andricus quercusramuli (assembly GCA_932178445.1). Taxonomy (NCBI): domain Eukaryota; kingdom Metazoa; phylum Arthropoda; class Insecta; order Hymenoptera; family Cynipidae; genus Andricus; species Andricus quercusramuli. Next base: position 159,661 of record CAKNXH010000128.1, read on the forward strand.
CCAGGGCACAATAGGCACGTGCACAATTGTCCTTCTGACCAACGACGTGCACAGTTGTCCGTCTGGCCATCGACGTGCACAGTTGGGCACGTGCAAAGTTGCTACGTGCAAAGTTGACCCCATCCCTTCGTTCAGTTCAACATTTACCTTCTTTACTTGAAAATTCAGCTATTTGCTTGAAATATTCTGTATTTTGTTGAAACTCTGTCCCTCTTAGTACAATATCAATATGCTTGGTGACTCATTCACCTCTTTGGTTGAAATTTCTTTTAAAAATTCAAAATTCTGTTGGAAATTCTTGTGTTTTATTTAAATCGAACTTTTTTGGTGGTTTATTAATCTTTTTGGTTGAAAATTCATATCTTTGATTGAAAATTAGTTTCTTTTTCTATGTTGGAAATTTTCTTTTTGATAGAACTTTAATACTCTTGGTTGGAAATTTAAATATGTTTTCATTTTAATACCTTTAGCTTGTTGAAAAATTGGCTTTTTTATATTCAAAATTTAACTGTTGTGTTAGAATTTCATTTTTTTGTTGAAGATTCATCATTTTAGTTAAATATAAATTTCGTTGCTCATGATTTTGTCTATTCTGTTAAGAATGTTATTTTTTGTAGAACTATTAATATTTTTTAAACTATTAATATTTTTGGTGGAAAATTCATCTATTTTGTTGAAAATTTGTTCTTTTTTAGTAGAAAATTTATCTGCTGTGTTTAAAATTCATTTTTGTTTGTTTGTTGCAGATTCATTATTTCAGTTACAAATTTCTGTCTTTGCTTAAATATTTAACTATTTTCTTAAATTTTTTCTTTAAAAATCAATCCTTCCAGCTGGTAATCGAACTATTTTATGCTTGGTCCAACATTTTTCTTTTTAACTTGAAAATTGACTAATTGTTTACACTTCACCTTTCTGGTTAAAAATGCATTTCTTCAGTAAAATAATAAAATATTAGGATTAAAATTCCTTTGTAAATTCAAAATTTGGTTAAAAAACCATTTGTTTGACTGAATTTTTTTCCGTAGCAATTAGTTTTTTCGACTGAAAATTTCGCTACTTTTTTTTTTGACGAAATTTTATCTTTTTTGAAAGATATTGAATTTTTTTGGTTGAAAATTTATCTGCTAGGCTGAAAATGTAACTATTTTCATAAAAATTTATTTTGTTTGGAGAAAACCACATTTAAAATAAATTATGTGTGTAAGTGATGCTAAGTTTTCATTACGAAGCAATAAATTGTGAATATGTCATCTGGCGGAGGTGCGATTTATGTGTGTCTATTTATGAGTTTCGCAATATCCTAGTCTTCTTAATGATTCAATGACGTTGACAATTTTAAAAGCCCGTGTTTCTTGATTGAACTTTCCTATTTATCACGATTTCTATTTTTATAAGCTTGTTTCAATCAATATAAACAGCCGAAATGATTTAATATATTTTCACGGTTGTCGAAAACGGCAAAATCTGCCGGAAGCTATCAACTTTTTAATCTTTACACAATACATTCCAACATATTGGACTCTCCAATTTCAAAAATTTTATGGAACTCAGATCTGCAATTTAGGCCTATGCCATGTGTAGAACTTTCCAAATTTATAACGTGAAAAATATTGCAAATAAATAAATATATCCTCCATCTTCAAATTGGAAATTCGTAGAATATTGTGTTAGCCTTAAACAGGACACAAAGACCTTCTAATTAATTTTAAATTAAATTTTCGATCAAGAAAAGTGGAATTTCTAACAAAATAGTTGAATTATCATCGACCAAACTGATGAATCTTTGATAGAAAAAAATTAATTCTCAACAAAAAGTGAAAGAATTGATATTTCCACCAAAAAATATCCAATTTTCAATAAAAAACTGTTGAATTAAACCAAAGAATACGAATTTTCCACTGAAGAGTTACATTTCTAGCCAAGGAAGATTCTTCCATCAATAAAGAAAAAAAAGCTAAATCCAAAAAGTTGAGTTTTGAAGTCAGAAAGACGAATTTTTGGAAAAAATTTGCATTCAGTAAAGTTCTAACTGCAAAAGATCACTTGTCTAGCAGGACTGGAATAGCTACAGTTTTAGTTGAAAAATTTCATTTTTAACAAAGAAAAACGAATTTTCAACCAAATTTGATAAATTTTTCACTAGAGAGATACAATTTCAACTAAAATGACATATCTTCATAAAAAAAAAAATTAACCGAATAGTTCAATTTCAACCACATAGCTGAACTTCCAAGTAAAGAAGATAAATGTTAAACCAAACATGGAATAGTTAAACTTTCAGTTTAAAAAATTCATTTGCGAACAAAAAAACGTGAAGAAGGGTTGAGTGTAGATATGATTCAACAAGTAAATATTCAAGCCGAAGCTGTTTCCGAAAGAATGATTTTTTTAAAATAAAAATTCACATACACACATAAAAACCACAGGCTTTCTTTTAAGGTAGTTTTCGCGCAAAAAATCAGATCTGTGAAAGCAATTGTTCTCCAATGTTTTTAAGAAAGAAAATAAAATTACTATTTTAAATCTTGAAAGTAAATTGTTCTGTGACTGAAATCGACAGAACTTTCTTTTTTTTTTTTTTGAGAAAACATATTTCAAACAAACGACTGTATTTATAAGTTATAATATAATAAGTTCCGGAATAAGTTCCGAATAGCCCTTATCTTCGATTTTTTTAACTCTAAAATTTACTTATTTTATTATTTATTATTTACAAAAATTATTTTTCCCTGATCAATTTTTCATTTACCCTGACCATTAATATTCAAGAACCAGAACCTTAGATTCGTAACATTTTTAAGCCAAATCTTTTATAAACGGAATACAAACATTTCAAATTAAAATTATGAAGATGTTCAAATTTATTCTTTTTGACAGTTATTACAAAGTTATAGGATTTCACTGTTTTATGCAAGATTTTTTTTTTAATCCTGAGAGTTTCCTCATGTATAATGTTTTCGGGTATTTTTAAAATTTTTGTTGCGTAGATTCGTTTTTCAGTGTTTATTTTGGCACGTTGAGTTAATGTCATATTAATTTTTCTAGCAGTTATTGCGAGTTGCTTCTTTTCCAAACATTTCGTACATGAATAAATGACACAATAAATTAAAAGTTATGATTGATTCTCATTTGTCATTATGAAGCAATGATTGTAAATATGTTATCTGGTGGAGGCGACGCATCTAGTCTGTTTACCAGTTTCACAATATTATAAACTCCTTGTTGTTTCAATGAGTTTAGAATTTTGCAAGATCAGGTTCTTCCATTAAATTTTTTTGTTTGTCACGTTTCTTCTGTCATCAGAAATTACTGACAATATAATCTCAATTATTGAAATCCAAGCTAATTTTTCTCATACACACCTAATTTTTGGTACCACAATTACCTCGGGGCATATTAACTTTTTTAAACTTTGCTTGCATTTTCATGTATACGATCGCACACAGTATTAAGTTTGATTTTTACACATGATGTCACCTTTCACTTTTCCGAACGTTCCATAAATGATAAGTATGGCAAATACGGAAAACTTTGAGTTCTGAAATCAACAATCTTTCTAGTTTTGCCTTATTTATTTTGGAGAATAAATTAAGCTGGTTATTGGGTAGATGTCGTGAAAATGAGTATATATAGAAGTCGTTCATCAAGTCACTCTTATAACGCAATTCTGAAAATTTGTTTCCCTATTCCTTCGTCTGGCATTGTGATTATCTAAAAAAAAAATGAAGGAATCTGCTGCTATTTTACTTCTAACATTTGTTAGCTCCGTTTACTGCGCTAGTAAGTATAATATAATATTATAATTATTATTTATTTTTATTGAAAGCAACCAACTTGAATTTGAAAGAGAACTTCAGAAATATTGCGAAATCTTAAACGCTAAAAAATAAACAAGACTGAACTAATTGGCCACTTTCTAATTTAAGTACGTTCTATTTTCAATGCTTCAACATTAATCATTATCTGAAAACAAAACACTCATGAAAACATTTATGAAATTTGTTTAACTCTGGATGAGAATGTACAAATAGAATAAATTGTTCAAATTTTGAAGTGCAATGAGCATTAATAATTATTATACTGTTAGGCCATTTCTGTTTCGGGGTAGACATGACTCGGTCGGTCGAAAAAAAAGTAATGTGGGGGAGGAGGTATAGATTTTTTAGATTGATCTAGAATTTTCTTGTTATTTATTTCCTGGCATAAATCCACTTTGGACATCCCAATTGGGTCTTCTGATGCATTATGTTCTACCTCGCAGTTCTGTTGTCCTATAGCTTCACCTCTTAATAATTCTTTGAAAGAGTATTTCAAAGCATCTACTATCCTTTCTGTATCATATAGTATTTCACTTTCGCTGTTCTCCTTGGTGACAAATTCTGTATTTTTACTTCCCTCCATCTTTTTGAATAATAGGTTCTTGCTTCCCACAAATTCGTTTTGTATTTTTTTTTTCTTCATCTGTTCTGATTTTATCTTTACTTTCCTTGACTAGTCGATTGACTTTCCTCTTTATGTGTCTATAATGTGTACGTTTTTTCATTTTCTTGCTGATCTGCATCAATTTTGTAATTCCACCATGCATCACCAATTTTTCTTCCAACAACCGCTGTACCACATACTTCAGTCTCAGTTTTAACAATGATATCCCGTAACAAAGTCCATGCGCCCTCCGTATCTTTATTGCTTATAAGTGCTTCTCAAGTTGCCCTATCAATGCGGTCGTTTAACTTATTCTGAAAATCGATCCGCACTTCGTTTTTGTAAATTTTTAATCTTGTTTCGCGTTTGTTTCGTTCTCTTTCTTCTCCATTCCCGCCCTAAGTTTATTATGGAGACTAGCAGGTAATGACCAGTCTCGCATTCGGCCCCCCTCATGACTCTTGTGTCTGTAACTAGTTCTCTTAGTCTTTCGTCCACAATGAAAACGTGAATTATACTCTGGCTAATTCCTTTACGCCAGGTGTACCTGTGGATCATTTTATGTGGAAACCAAGTATTTGTAATAAACAGGCCCTCTTCTAAGCATAAGCTAACTAATTTTTCCCCGTTATGATTTTGTCTTGTTGGATCCCCAAAATTTCCTAGCACCCTTTCTGTATCTGTACCCTGACGTTGGACACCGACCCATCCGTTCATAGGGTGACATGACCAGTGAATGAACACTTAGTAGCTGGGAAACCAACATCTGACTATTGAAAACCGATTCCTGGTCTCCTATGGCCTGAAACTCAAGTTTGGTTACTCCATTACAAAGCTCATCTCTTCTAGAACACATTTCAACTTCTACTTGAGCGAAAAAACTAGTAGCAGATCGTAGAAATACGTTGAAGTAAAAATTGAGGGAACGCCCAGTGAATGAACGGAGTTTCCCAGTGGATGAACGAGGTTGTTTTCCAGTGAATGGACACAACCTATTATTAGTGTCTCTTAGATTCTTCACTCATAAACTATAAGTTTCCATCTTCATTGATATGATTTAAGTCGAATCTAAGTACCTATACCTACTAGGTATTTTACTATAAGTTATCAAAAGAAATCTAAGTGGTGCGGCCGTTCATTCACTGGAATACGCGGCTTCCTGCGAACCAGTAAATGAACACCTATAAATTCGGAAAATTTTTGGTATTGTAACTGCGTCTTCAGGTAAAGGAACATCTCATTAACGAAATTACATAAAGAACAAGTGAAATAAACATCAGGTGATCTTACAAAACTCACATAACTACATCAAGGTCTAACACTCACCTTGAGTTTGAAGACTCCCACTGATGTACTGACTGAAGATGAAGAAGTTTTCAATGAAGCAGGTTAAAGAATTCCAAACAAAGTCTGCACTGCCCTGTAGGAGATCCTATGCTAACTGTTGCATACCTCAAAATTATCGACAGAGCGCGCCTAGTCTTAATATTTGGACTTTTCGTAGCAATGTTCATTCACTGGGGGGTGTTCATTCACTGGTCATGTCACCCTATCTCCTAACAGAATTATTTTTTCACCTTGATCGCAAATACTTATTGTATCATTTAAAGTGTCCCAGAAGGCGTCTTTGACTTCCCTCGAATCGCTATCAACTGGTGCGTAGCACGCTATGATAAATAATCTTCTGATTCCTACCTTCATTCTAGCCCGCAAAAATCTGGGCGATACATACCCTTGATCTTTAAGATGCTGTTTTGCCTTTTCATTCATAATTAAACCGAGCCCTTGACTACCATGTGATTCACTACCCACTCCTGGCCGGATTTCAAAACCGCCTTTCATACCCCATTTTCTATGTTTCTACATTCGCAACCCTTCTTCTTCGTCTCAGGTATACATAGAATATCTAGTTTCCTTAAGTGCATATATTTTCGTAGTTCTCTGACATTAAAATATTGAAGAGGGGGGGAGGGATTAAGACAGGGAATGGAAACTGAGAGAGTCGCAATTGGTTGATATTTTATGATGAGAAGGTCATCAGCCTGCAGTACTCATCGGTTTGATTTTCTCACTGTTAATGTATTTTCTTACGAATAAAACAAAGACTACACATGCTATCAAAAATCGATCAATTATTGATCAATAAATTTGCAGATCTTTCTTTAATGCACAAATTTGTTCGACTCCTCATTTATTGTATCTTACATGGTTTGACCGCAAAATTAAATTTTTAGATTTTTCATTATTCCTTGTTCGATCAAAATCTGAATTTTCGATTTTTTCACGAAATTTGTGAAAACTTGGTATGACATTCTTGTAGAACTTTCGAAGAGTAACGTTTTTTTGTTCAATGACTTTTTTCATATCGTGCTTTGTTTCGCTTAAAATATTGATTTTAGTTTTTCGGGGGGATTGTGAGAATGCTTTAACTCTGACAATTTTCTTTTTATCGAAAAAAGTCGTGAGGATAAATTGTTCAAATTCCTGGGTGCTACAGTAAGCTGTATTGAATATCCAAAACCACTCAAAAATCACCTACCTTTGTTTATAACAATATAATTATAAGCTCTAATTTTCAAGAAAGAAAGATCTTAAATTTGTTCAAAATTGTAGCCGGAATCATATTTCCAACATTTTTGTCATTTTGCCCCACTGAGCGGTTGGGCAATGCAGCTCGCACTATTAATCATATCTGTTCGCAAATCAGAAACAATTTTCTAGTGATTGAACACGCGATTTCAGTAAAATCAGATATATTTATTTATTCGCAGTATTAAAAAATAAATTGGAGTTTAAATTTTGGGAGTGACTAGCATCCAAAGCTATGAAGACACAATATTCAACGCCGTTCGCGCGGCGTAGGGTATCGAAATAAAAAGTTTATTTGCAGATGTTAATTACATTTACCAATTTGTGATACAAGGAATTTATCGGCAATATTCCCAAGATCAATAATAATAATAATGTTTTAAAACATTTGTTGGAAAATACTATAAGCTTGAATGATTTCTTCCCAACCGTGGTAATTGATGATAAACACCCAAAACAAACTTTTAGCCATAAACATTGAACGATTATCTAAGTGAGCGCAGAAATTAAGTGGCCATTGGACGCTTATTTGTGAGTCCATAAAAAAACTAATTCAAAAAATGCTGTTTCCATCTCATGAATATATGGCATTCTTTGTTGACCAGTGATTCATTGAAATTATTAAATACTCAAGTTAATATTGTACAAAAACTTAATAAATGTACATTTTTTCCTTAAAAAATTAGATGAACCAGTAGGCTCCATTGAGTTGAAAACATCGGATGACTCTATTTTTGGTACAAAAATCAAGGCTGTCCCCGAAGAACCATTTTGGATGAGATTCCATATACTTAGTTTTGGTTTCCCAGAATATATGGTTTTTATAAGAACACCTGAGGGTAGATATGCTGAAGAATTTCGCGGATTAGCATGGCAAAGCATAGCTGTACATCCCACTCACAGGCCTGAAGAGCATATGCCAACGAGTGTTACGATCCGTATATACAATGAACAGTTTTCGACAACCACTCAATTTATTGATTACAATTACAATAATCTATCTTTAAATCCTCCTATGGGGCCTCGTGGAAACGTTTACATCGCAGTCAAAGGAACTCGAATTGTAAAGACTGCAGAGTTAACATTTGACGGCTTGAATCAAGAAACGGATTCAGCAGCGGTGGGGCGAATTCAGTGGGCGTTCCGGCGTCACATCAACGGTAAATAAGACGGTGACGTAAATGCCTCCGCACTATCCGCAGACTTCAAGGAATCAAAAATACACTGAATAAACATCAAGCTGCCTTTTTTTAAGATTTCGGAATGCTCCAAGGTAGACACTCAACTTGCGTCCAACGGTCAGCTTAGCGACTTGCATTCCTTTTCTGATCTTCTACCCTATCCTAGGGATGATACTCTGTTTCTTTATTAGCTTCAAATTTAGTCCTGAACCTAACCTTCTCCTAATTTCGTATGTGAAAAATTAAGATATTTAAACAAATATATATTAGAATGCAACGAAAACCATCCGTTCAGGAAAGTGGAAAGGATAGGACGGAATAATGACCACCGAGCGAAATTCACTAAGGGATCGAGAGCTCCAAAACGGAACTCGAGTGTTTTGTTAACCGCTGGACGGAACTCGTGTGACCGCGAATTTGTTATTTTTTGGTTTTTATCGAATGCTTTTTGAAATATTATTCTTCATTAGTTCAAGTCAATACATAATTCTGTCGTCAAGTTCCGATTGATTTTAGAAGAACTGTGGTGCGCTTGAGTAACTGTGTTTGTGTGGAGTAAAAAATTGAACGTGTCACGATTATCATAAACACTAGTTAAATTTACTGTAATTATAAATATGTAAGACTCCTCCCGGAGGTTTTTTGATGACATGGTTTTTCCCTGCCGGGTTGATCTGAAGCAATGCCATAACGAAATTTGGTTATGTGGATGCGCAGGCAAATGCGGGAGTCTCTTCGCTTATTCTTTCAATAAACTTATGTGACTCATTTCAAGTGAATAATTGATGTTGACCCGCCCACTGTGCGCTCTAATTGTTGTTATCCGATCAAAATTTGTTTGGATGTCCAAACACACACAAATAAATAACTTGAAAAAAATACAAATTTTTAGTATAAAATTAAAATATTGCTAGGTGCAAATCGACTAGTCCAGTACAGATTACTAGGACCCGGGCCCAAGTACTGGGCGTCTGTCGTGGGCCATGTTGTCAGTGTGAGTTACTTAGTAGATAAAAATAAATAAATTAACACATATGTATATAAATTTTATACATATATTTCAGAAAGACAAATTCTGAGGTTACATTAAAAGAATGAAGTAAATGAAGCCGTAATATAACTTTATTCTTCAATGGACAAGCAGTCAGCTTTTAGCTGAAGAGGAAAAAACGAGAACAAAAATATCGAAGAATCAAGTCATTATAACTACTTTCAACATCATCGTACATGTTTTCATTATCTTTAAACTTAGCATCAATCAGCATTTGGCAGGTCCACTTTTGGCGCGTAGTTTGTCGTCCACTAGCGCCATCCATTCTCCATTCACCTACGAGAATTATAGTTTTCTTAGAAAGTTCTTCCAGCTCATCTCTATTGAATTTTTAAAGGATTCTCTTGACTGTGTGCCCCTATAATGATATGAAGTGTATTTCTACTCCTGATTCGGATGCATTAATGTGGTCAGATTCTGGATAGCGATTATTGCTAACTCCTACAATCATTGCGAAAATGTTACTGACAACAGTTTCCTCATTCGAAACCGTCACTTCAGATTCTGTAGCATTTTCAGACAGATTGTTTTTTTTTTTTTCATTCTCAATGCTTTTCCCAACTCCTGTTTCGAATTATTGCCAGCAAGTTCATTGATACTTCTCTTCTTTGTCTTCAGTGTCCCTTCTTCGTAAGATAAACCTGTACGACCCATATTTTTTTATTACTGAGAAGGTTTTCTACACCATTATTTTATGCATCAATCTCAAGATTATCACTAGAGTCCACCGTGAAATCACTTTCCAAGAACATTGCGTACTTACTGATGAACTTACTTATATTCCGTGTCACACTTCGCCACTTTCGACAATATTATGGATAGGATGTATCACGCAGCTTCATTTTTATTTGCAATAACTGTTCTTCATTGAATTGGTTTTCACTTTTTATGTCATCCATTATCGCACAGATCTTATTACTACTTTGGTTTGAGTCACTATTTCAAATTATTTGACAAAAAATTGAATGATCAATTCTGTAATTCATTTTTGCATCCACAAGTTTTAGCAAAAGAAATAGGAATGAGGAAAATATGTCGTATATTCGGTTAGAAGAAATGATCAGTAGAAATTTGGAGTACAAAACGTCATGAAAAAACAATGGAGTGCAGGTGACGAGCTTCGTGTACAAAAATACTGTCTATCGTTTTTGGTGCGAAACTGTAAAAACAATTGAGAGTAGGTGACGCGCCATCTGCTCTCAATTGTTTTCTCATGACGTGCCGTACTCCAAATGTCGCCTGAACATTTTTTCTAACCGAATATACAACATACTCATTATTTACGGATAATTATATATGAAACTATTTTGTTTCGTGCACTTTCGCTTTAGGATAAATTGGTTGCCATTTACAGCGCTACAAACAAATGATTTTTTAACAAAAGTTACATATTCGCACAGTTTTCTTCCAGAATAAATCATTCGGACATATTTAAAACTTTTACGAAGTCCATTTCAAGACTAGATCTCTTGAAAGTAAAAAGAAATCTCCTGATGAAATGAAAACTTCTCTCCGTAAATTTTTGTTTAACAAATTTAAACTTTAATTTAATTTAGACTCTCAAGTTCATCGTTATCCAAGGAAAATTATTTTTACGAAGTTTGCTAAATAATTGCAATTTTCTATGGAAAATTAGAAAAATGTACAGCTGAAGAATTTTTGAAAATCAAAAACAGAACTCTGTTGAAAAGTAGCTCACGAAGATCCGGGATGTGTTTTATTATTTTGGATCGCATTGATCCCTCGTAATTTTGATATTGCAAAAAATTTCTATTTTTTTAGCTTTATTCAAGCAATAATAAGACAATGTTTTTAATTTGGAGACGGGCCATGCGTCTCGTTTGCAGTGTGATAATATGACCTTATTGTGTCAGTAGAGTCACATATGTGATACTATTGCGTCGTTTTATTAATTTTATTATTATATTTCATTATTACATTTTTTTTTTGGTCAGTGAGGGAAAGACCTTATCATCTTCGAATGAGACACTTCTTATAATCTTGATCAAACTTCGCCCGCTTTTTGCGGGCTCGTTTGATCTTACAATTGTATTCGATGTCTCGCTCTCGATGACAATATTGTATTTTTTTAGAAGCTGAGTGACAATTCTTGATCATTCTATATTTTATAGAGTTTTTTATTTGAACCAATAATTGCAATAATTGTAATCAGCTTAAATTTACTTTAACATCGCTTGTGCAGAATGTTAATTAGAAATTTGGATGGGTTTGTTATAAAACTTAAAAAACGTTTGAAAATCAGGTGCCCATGCATCAGTACGTCTTATAATTGCTATACCTACTACTTGATTATGAGCCTTAGATACTGCCGCATCTCGGGCACTATAAGCAATCAATTTATTAGTGTTAGTGCCCGCTTTATTTATTAATGACTTAACCCAATGTCCAATAATTTGTCAAGATACTGCTTCATATGGTCTTATCGTAGCAATAAACAATTTTCTGTTATATTTTTCCCTTAACTCCTGAGTATTCTATAAATTCCAAGACTTATCAATTCAGTGATTCTTATGGTAAACATCGTATCAGATTCAACTATATTAGCTATGTTGTGACGTGAGCTGGCAAGATGTCTGCTTGTCGGAGGAGAAAAAATATCACTAAATACATGGACGTAAATTGTATTCTTTCAATATCTTCATGAAAAATGATTCCTCACCACTAGTGTTTTTGGTAATCAGTTCTTATTTTTCAAAAACTATTTAATGAAATAATAAAATCGATATTTTCTATATTGATTTTATTAATTCATTAAATAGTTCGTATAGAATAAAAACTGATTTGCAAAAACACTTAGGGTAACTTTTCACGGAGCTCGAAGTTTAATTTTTAATTCAATTAATATTTCACCTAGGGTTCGCATCTAGTTTCTCGGCCAATCACATTTGCCACAAACAAACCATGTAACCAGAAATGAATACTATATAAAATATTAATTTCACGAATAATTCAGAATCCAATTTCCGTAAAATGGTACCCTTATGGTGAGAAATCATGTTTCACGAAGATATTGAAAACATAAAATTTACTTCAAGTCAGACACAATCAAAATAAAACACAGATTTAATCGAAATACCGATATTTCTCTTTCCTTATATTTTTTTTAAATTATCCGCAGTTATATCTACAAACGTAAGGCACAGAATTCAGAATTTCTCATTATGGTGATTAGTTCTTTATTTAATTCATGAATTTTAGTAAAGATCACAATTAATAAACACGGTCTTCGGTTTACGAATCATAGAAGTAAGATAGGAAATCATAATTTCTACGTTGGTTTTAAATTGTGGCAATTAGTTGCTTACTCAGTTTACAATTATTAGTAACGATCTTCCTTCCTGACGGCCTTGTTCGCATTAAGTGTGCCGTTGACTGTAGGAGTAATTGGTTTGTTCCGAAACTTTGTCTTTATATTGTTCACTTTTGAAACCTCTCTCTCACAATCGGAATTGGAAACAGGCATCGAAAGGGCGGTCAGGACAAACTTGGGAAGGGCCTTGAACAGCTGGTCTCCGCACTCATCTCTGCGATGCAACAACTGTAAACAGAAAGGACAGACCAAATGTTTGGAGAAGTGTTTTGATCAAGTAATCAACAATTTTACATGTCTTTTGCTTGAAATAATACCTTGTGCCAGAACTGATCTGGCTCGGATGTATTGCGCACTTCATGCGGCAAATTTTCAGCCTCCAGCGGCAGTCGTCGCCATTCATCATCAACGACTTGGATCTCGTTTTCAGCGATGCATCATGGTAGAAGACACGCCAGAGTGTGCAGACTCGGGGTCTTTTCTCTCTCTTTGTGTGAAAGACCTGTCTTTGGACTGAGCAGGTACATCCGTTCAAAAACGGGATTACTAAAGTTATACCTACATTGATGACATACAGTATAATAATTATTAATATAGAAAGATACTGCAATACATGTATGTTAAGTATTATAGCGAATACTTACCTTTTCCTAATCGTCTGGCAAAATGTCACAAGGAAAAGCCGACATCTTTCTTGAAAATTCTTTATTTGCTCAGGGTTGGCCTGGCACTCTGGTTTTGAGAGCTGAGACAACTCATCAACACCCAGGTACAAGTTACCAATATATACATAGTTTGTACAGTCATCCGGACAAATCTCGTCGATTGGGGTACGCAAAATGTAGTGACGAGACACGTAAGTCAGCAAAAATTCTTTGTACGTTGTTATCATCTGGTCATGCAGCATAGTCATAACTGTCTTCTCAGACTGGAAGTACTCATTCAGCCCTGTACTCTTTGGCAATATCCACTTCAGGAAGTAATAATATGCTTTAATAAATGGATCAGACAAGCTTGAATGAGTGATATCTGCAGTCTGAAGGCGCAAATTCAGTGTTTGGTCACCAAAGTACAATTTCAGCGCATCCCAATTTACCAAAGTACGTAGTACCACTGGAGTGAACGACAAACAACGTGTTTGACTAGGAGAGAGCATGTTGGTAATGTCCAGATCAAAAAATTCCTGGAACTGAATGAACTGTGCTTGACGTTTGCTGCTATGGCTAAAATAATTAAAAATAAGTCGACACAGATCTTCGCAAATACAGGGTAGCATTTTGCACGCTTCACCGGCGCATAGGTGCAAAGAGTGGCAATAAGTTAGTATTACAATTTCAGGACAAAGTGACTTCATTCTCGTAGCGTCTGAATTATTGCAGCTCATCATAACACTGCAGCCATCACCGGCAAACCCTATAATGTTCTCTACTGCAATCTGCCTTACATTAAAGGTTGCTATCAGCTGATCATATAGAACTTGGGCCGTAGCCCCGGTATCTGCAGCGTTGGGATTTTTGTTGGTAGAAATTTGTTCCAGTTCCCAATGCCTTGTGGTCACTCGACCAATCTCTTGATTGTAAAATCTCACCATCACGCATGCTGTCTTCATGGCCGATATGTCTGTCGGCTCGTCAGTTAAGATCGAGAACTTTACGCACTTTAGCCTTTCTCCAAGTCATCTCCAATAACATTCAAAAGAATACTTTTTGTCTTCGTCCTCTCCATGTTCATACAAGCAGCAATTTATGAATCATGAAATATATCTTTCAAAATATCGATGAGGTGATCCATTTTTAAAAATGCCCATTAATGAGCTGCTGTATAACCGGCCAGTTTAATTTCCAGGTACTTAAATTTCATTTCTAGAGAAGACTGCTTTGCGAAAATTGTAGCCACACTCTTCTGGGTCTCTGAACACGAGGCTTTTTTATTTTATTTTGATGTCAAAAACGTTTCTCACTATCTTTTATTCAATCTTCCAAAATTTTAATTTGATATCTTATTTGGTTTCGAGATGAGTATGGAAAATTAAAAAGTAATAGAAAAAGATGTTGAGGTTAATAGAGCATGCATCTAAAAATTTTATTGATAGTGTCCTGATTTAAGATATTTCATCATATCTCAGAAAGCTAAAGGTGTATTTACACACTCTGTATGTTGATCATCAGCCAGCAAACATATCGAAATATCCATTCACACCCCCGAAAAATTTAGTGAAATATAGTAATATTTTAGTTATCTTCTAAAACTCACTGGAAAATAACTATTACTATATTTCACTGAATTTTCCGGAGGTGTGAATGGATATTTCAAAATGTTGGCTTACAGATCCTCTAGGGAGAGTTGAGACAGGTTTCCCCCTCCAATGCTCGCTGCTGTACCGGAACTTGATATTTCACTGCGGCGCGAAAAGTTTGAGAAATGGCATGTAGCGCATTACGTGACAGCAAGCCCATTATTTATTATAACTTATTTTTCTTAGTTCATTTATATTGAAGCTATGATGTGTGCGGTGTGATGTATGCGAGTTTTGTGATTAATAAAGAAGCGGAAAAGAGGCTGTGTCTTTATTTTGTATTAAATCTGTTGTGGAATGAACACTCTATTTGAGAATTGCGCCATTTTTAGAATAGCGGGTTCCCGTACAGCAGCACCAATCAGAATTTGAGTATACCGCGTCTCAACTCTCCCTTGAAGATCTCCGTATCTCGGTTGAAACTCCGGTTCAAACTTCACAGTTCGGTGTTTAAGTTGCTTTGAATTATTATATTCTTCATTGCAATTCAGTTTTTTCTCTTTACGAGTACAGCACCTAGTTCTGTTCGCATTATTGCCATTTTCCTCATCACTGCTGAGACCCATAATGAAGAAATGAGGTTATATGCCTGCTGGAAACAACACGAAACTGACATGATCAAATATAATGATCATGATCCATGGATCATGATAATGATCACAACCTAAAGGCGGCTCCGCATTATCGCGATAAAAAGAAACGGAGATGTTCTGATATTTCCATTTTCTTTCATACAATAGGATTCTTTAGTTCATTGAACTTCGTATAGGTTCGCTAGTGCGGCTAGGAGAGTCAGCAGTCAAAGATATTATAAACGTAGATACGGTACGGGGTGTTGGAGTGGGGGAACCATACATATAGGACATCACATTTTCTGCCATATCGAGGTGCTGCCCTCACCGTACTACGAAATCGGGCGCTTGTTTTCTTGTTGATAGTAAAATATGACGGTAAAGCACTTGAAAGCTTTTTTAAGGTTAGAAAAGTTTGACATGTATCTCTTTCTCTTCATAAACACTGCACTCCGGAATATATGTAATAATAAATAGCGCGATGTCTAGGAACACCGAAAATGCATCATTATTTGTAAAAAATAATTGAAAATTAATAATGACAGAAGCACTGATATGATGGTAATAAATAAACTGAATTGTGAGAGTAATACTCTCAAAAAGATGTTTACATTTGTATTATAATTTCTAATACGTTCATGTTTTTCTATGAGTGATATATGTATATGATTTTTCAAATTATAATTTTTTGTACTTTGAAGTTTAAGTTTTATTACTACACTGAACTTTCTTGAACTTTCAAATTTTGAAATTACTACACTGAACCGAAATTTAAGTGAATTTAAGAATATATGAAGAATTTTCGCAGATTTAAAGCTTAAAACAGATGTTTTTATGTGTTCAAAGAAAATTTTTTAATAAAGTCTTCACGAAAATCAAATTTTTTATTAAAAAAAAAACTAAGAAGAACGTTCGAGATAAACCAGTGCTGAAAAAAATTTTCTTTGATAAATATTTTGCATTAATGTGTATGTACAATTTTTGTAGAATTATTTTTGTTTCAAATTCATACATTAATTAAAAAATGACTTTGAATGATAAACAAAAACTTCTTTCATGAAAACATGTTATTATCATTTTTTCAATAAATAAACAATATTTATTGAGAAACAATTTTTTAATTATTTAAATATTCTAGTTCGGATATTTCATAATTTGGCAATTTTGTTTCGGGAATTTTATTAGCAAGGAATTTTAAAATTCGGTAATATTATAAGCGGCTCGGGAATTTTATTATTTTTAGAATTTTATTATTAGGGAGTTTTACAGAGTCGGGAGTTTTATTTTTCGAGATATTTCAGTCATTCCTAGAAGTACAGAAAAATTGCTGTAATTAAAATTAAACTATTGGAAATTAGGAGTCCTTGAAAGAACTGAACAAATGTTTAGTTTCAAAAGCTCTTTAAGAGTGTGCTTTTTCAAGTTTGATTTATTTTCTAATAATTGGGTTCCCCGACAAATTATTTTTGTTGTGAGAAAATAACACCGAATTTTTGACAAAATTAAAAAATATATATTTAATATTCGCTCAAAATCAATTTGTTGAAAGTGCTTGTTTCTGAATCAATTGACTTTATTACTGTTTCTCATTTCGTTCTGTGAATCATGGATTGTGTTTTTCATAGAAAACATTTGAAATCTGGTTACCAATGTTACCAAAATTGTTGACCACTGATATTCTAGCTTTTGTCTATTCAGAAAGAAACTGGTTTGATGAAATATTCAATAATGAAAAAAGCTTCAAATTTCGTATTCCCTGGGCAAAGCATATTATTACATTTGACAATTCCAAGATAGTTAAGTTTTCGCAGTGTACTGCAAAATTAGTTAATGGTTTACTGGAACCAGTTTCGGAAAAACGAGTAGTTTTGAAAGAGAATTTGGAAGTATGAATTGCCATTTTTGGGAAAGTAATTGATTATGAGAAAATCGGAATTGATAAAAATATCTCATCTGAGCACAATCTAAAAAAAGTAATAGAAGCAATTGATAAATTACAAATTTGTAATGTATCTGCCAATCCAGGAAAAAGCGAAAAATTTGCAAATTCTGTCAAGTACAGCGATAAGAAAGGTTTCCTGAGAAATAATGAGTGCACGTATATTTCAAATGCAGAAGAACCCGAGAAAGCTGGGAATGTTTGCAAGGCTTGCTAACGTGCAGAGGAAACTATATCAAGGAGAAAAGGAAAATGGGATGATACAGAAAGTATCAGAAATGTAAAAAGAATTAAATTCATGAATTCAAGTGCAATCGAGAGGGAAAAAGTGCTTTTGTTAAGGAAAAAATTGCAACAGAATAAAGCTAACCAGACAAGACTCAATGTTGAAATAAATTTCTTTTGAAAAGGATTGTATCTATGGCAAGAAAGGATGGCACCAGTGTGTAATTGATCTATTCAAGAAACTTTAGAACAGTAAAAATACCTGCTAATGACTGCCTTGCGAAAAACGAAATGTTACGAGCAGCCAAATGCAAAAACACCTATAACCGAAGGTACTCAGATGATCAGTTCATGCTATGTTTATTGTTGCACATGAAATCTCCCACACTTACAACTATTCATGAGATGACAACTTCCTGGTATTACCTTGCAGCAGGACAATTCGAAAGTATGTATTCTACTTCCTCATGTGCGGGTACTTATCGATGATCGACACTCGGTGTGGTTTCGATTCAAAATTTTTAGATATTTTAAAGTCACTCACGAAATCATTATTGCAACGACGTGGTTTGCTACTTCTGGATAAAATGGGTACGAGAAAGAATATAGCATTAGATCAAAAACTCATGTCCTATAAAGTATTAGTCGACTCTGGCACGAATGAAAAAAACGCTGGCATTACAGATAAAGCCGACCATGGCCTCGTATTGATGTTCCAGCCACTTTGCGATACTTATTCTAAGCCAATCGCAGTCTTTACTAGAAAGGGACCCACCGCAGGCACAGTTTTAGCAAAAATATTCGGAATTGGGATTAAGTAGCAAAAAAGAAAATTGCAGAAATTGTTTCACACATCCTAAGGATGAGAAACAATTCTTTTTCTATTTTAATTTCTTATCTTAATTCTAGCAACTTAAGTAACAATTATTAATATTTTTAATATATTTTGCAACTCATGCCCTAAGAGTGCGGCCCTCATGCTGTTTGTCATGCTTGCTGAGCATCTCGTTACGGAAAGGATGTTCATCAATTCGATCTTTTCCTAATTTCATACAATTTTGTCTCATACTCCACTTTTTCGGACCGGTGCGCGTGGCTGGAGGCAGCAATGATCATCCGGCAACGCCCACTTTTTAGCAGACCTCCAAAAACAGTAAACTGCTCCTCTCAAACTGAAAATGAAATCTCTGCTCCCTTTAAGTCAATGGCAAAAATTTAAGAAATTTACGGGACTGACAAGAAAAATAAGTCAAAGGTGTTCATTGAAATCAAGGAAAAGCTAAAAGTCGTTATTGACGCTGATGCTGATTTCAGTGACTTCACTAACGCCGCTGTGCATGACTACGTTCTACCAGAAGTTATTGATTGTCTTATATATTATAGCACTAACATTTTGTCTAGACGTTCGCAAAAATATACTAAATGGGAAATTTGCCGCGCTGCCTTTTTCTTTTTTGCAAATTAAGCAGGAGACCCACTTATAGCAAATAAACTAGTTGCTATATTAGCCAACGAAGATGGGCTTATCCATCCAAGTGCTCGCCTTTTTAATTTGGTGTATTGAATTTCAA
>CAKNXH010000128.1:179240-190133 GCA_932178445.1 Andricus quercusramuli
TCTGCCAAAAAATATAACTTTCAAACGCATTCATAAACTTGCAACCAAGTTGTTGAATTTACCACTAAAAAAGATGGATTTTCACACAAAAATCGAATAGTTCAAATGTGAGTTTAAAAAAACTAATTTTTAACGAAAAAAAAGTTTCAACAATAGTCAGATTTTCAAGCAAAGATTTAAAAAATTTAAAAATTGCTCAAGTTAGAACATTTAAAATTGCAGTTGGTGAATTTAGAATGTTCCATTTTTTAATGAGGTATTTAACTTTGTACGTTTCAACTATAACGTGATAATGTTCTAATACTTATTTAAAAATTACTATATATTTTGTAACTGTTCCAATTTCATATTGGATGATAACTTCTGTCTCCAGTTTTCACATTTTCAACTTACAGAAAAATTTTTTTTTCTTTAAATTTCTTATTTAAAAAAGGGGAAGACTGTGCACCCTGTAATTACCATTGAAATTTAAAGAATTATAATAGTAATTCAATACGTCAAATAAAAGAACAAATCCTTACAAACCTGGTGCACCTGCTAGTCCTCCTATACGTGAAGCCAGTGAAAGACTTATAACTTGCGTTGCAACGTGGACGCTCATTTTCTTAATTTTTTCTGGATAGACATGGTTATCAGTTAATTCCGGAACATATATGCGTTTGTCGTTGCCATAGACATCAATTTCGTAAGCTGTTATTATGTGCTTCCACTCAAAGATGGTTCTTGCTGATTCCGGTTTTCTTTCATTCCACCATAATTCCAAATCCTTGTTCAAAAGATTATTTCGTAGGCATTTGATAAGGTGCGGAGGATCATACAGAGGGATGATCTCCATATCATGCACAATGCATGTGTCATCTAAAGATAAAAGGCGTTTTAAAACATTTATTCGCATAAATTGATCAATGTAAGTCCTTACGGAAAAACTTACGTACTTGTGTAAACATACTCTTCACCCTTCAGGTTAATTGTCTCTTGAATGAGATTTTTTATAGCAGACTGGTTGCTAGTACCTCGATCACATACTGAGGCAACAATATTGAAACCGGCATCCTTGATGGCCCCACATATTTTAGTCTTTATTATAGTCTTTGATGCTATACAATAGTTGATTAGTGGTGGTTTGTTTGCTGCAAAAGAAGAAGGACACTGGGATTTCATTTTTGGTGTCGACAGAACGCAACATAAGTACCAGAGCATGGTCAGCAAATTTATCTGTGCAAACGTTTCCCCAGTCCTCAAATCCAATAATCTTATCCAGTTCCTTATCATATTGTAGTCCAGTTCCTAGAAGCAGCTCGTCCCACATTAAAATCATAACTGTGTCCTTATCACTTAAACCTTTCGCAGTCTCTTTCAATCTCCCCCATGTGACATCGTTGACGCCAGCATCTGTATGGATTTTCTTCAAAAGGATTTTCAATCACGTAGGACTAGGAAGTGGTAGGAAGGTGCGCATGTACCTATAGCACTTCGCAGATCTTTTAAATATTGATAGGCAAATAATTTTTTCCTTCTCCGTATATCTTCTGCCTTGTAAATCTTTGTCAAAATTACGAAGTAACATGTCTATAAATTGTTTTTGTACGAAGGACAATCTCTTATAAATCTTAGAAAATTTCTTTATATTTGGTCTAAGGAAATATAAATCATGAAAACGGAATTAATATTGCCAGTAGATGCAGAATACAATTTTAAAAATAATACATTATGCAGCATGAGCATTGGTAAAATAATTAGCGTCAATACATAGACACGTCCCATTGCTCTAAGCTCAAAAAAAGTAACTTACAGTGAGTATATACTAGAGCTACATTCAATTAATTGAATAAAAAGTAAATAATACAACATTTGAAGTGACTGTGTACAATAGGGAAATATAAATACAATATATATCTCACGTAAGCTTACATAATATAGATTTTTAAATAAATTTACAATTAATTAATTATATTCACAATTGCGAACTCCTTCTTTTTTACTGGGATTATTCAACTTACTCAGTATACTTTTTCTTTTTAACTGAGCATATTAGACACACTGAAAACATTTTCAATGGAATAATACCTGTTCAATTTCTTCTTGATATTTCTATTTTCTTCTCTTTTCGTTTTCAATTGGAAGTACAATCGCTTCTTCGTAAGACTTGTCGAATCTGCCAACCTCCAAGACATTCGGCAGCTCGGTCGATTTTGAATTTTTCTGGATTGCGGAGGAGACAATAATGGTTCCTCATGCAGTAATTTCATTTCATCATTCTTAGCACGTACCTCCAATGTATCTTCTGCATTCGGTTTGTTGGTATTCCTTTCCTGTCCTTCTATTTCCAACGGATCTTCCCCTTCTGGGATTTGTATTTTTTCTTCGCTTTCTACTACAATGCTGGGAATCTTCGTCTCAAATTCGACATCGTCGATTTATCTTTCTTTCGGGATTTGCTGCACAACATAAAATACCATGCATAATTATTCATTTTGCTCAATGAATACTAGCATTTAATACTTGCCAAATGCTAAGCGATACTCCTTTTGTAAACTAAATCAAATCTTTTGAAGGGAAACCTCCTGCTATTCTAGAATTTCAAAATTTCGAAAATTGAAATCTTTTGAAACCCTTTCGAAACTTTTTAAAGCTCTTGAAAATCCCATGGAATTATTAGAGTACCCTAAAATATTTTCCAATCTTTCAAATCTCATTGAATTGATAAATCAATAGAAATTCCTTGTAGTCTTTTAAAATACCCGACAATATTTGAAATCCTTTGAAATGCTTTGAAATCCCAAATTATTATTGAAATCAATCGAAAACTCCTTGGAATTGTAAGAAATGCTCTAAAATCTTTTAAAATCTTTGTTGCCACTTCAAATTATTTAATTCTATTAAAAATACCCTAAGATATTTTAAATCCTTGTAAATCTTTTGAGATTCCTTGAAATATTTTAAATATCTAAAAACTTCCCAGCTTGCAGGGTATTTGAAACAAATTAAATACCCTAAAAGCTATTTGAAGTTCTTTGAAATCTCTTCAATCTATTGAAATCAATTGAAAATTCTTGGAAAATTGCCTGAAATATCGGAAGATTCATTTAAATACCTTGAAAGCTTTTAAAATCCCGTGAAATCAATAAAACCCTTGGAAATTGCTTAAATATTTTTAAACCTCGTAACAATGTTTATTCTCTTGAAAAATTCCTTGGAATCTTTGAAAATACCCAAAAATATTTCAAATCTTTTGGAACTTTTTAGAGCTTCTGAAAATTCCCTGGAATTTTAAAAAACAACCTAAAATCTTTCAAATCTTTTGGAAGCACATCGAAGTATTGAAATCTATTAAAAATCCCTTGAAATCTTCTAAAATACTCTAAAATATTCTAGATTCTTCCAAATCACTTGACATTTTTCGGAACTCTTCAAAATTACTTGGAACTTTTTTAGTAACCTACGATCTTTCAGATCCGTTGAAATCACTTCAAGTTATTGAAATTTAATAAACATAATCTAAAATATTTCAGATTCTGTAGAATTTAATAAAATTCCTTGACGTTTTTTAAAGCTTCTGAAAATTCCTGGAAGTAGCGAATTTGTCCAATTGTCAATGGCGGATATTTAAATTTGAAACTAGAATATTATGAAACTCAAAATTCGAAATCTCCAAAAATTAATCGAAAAATTAATTTAAGAACAAACTTTAGTTTCCAGGCCTTAAAGATTATGCATTTTTAGAATTGCGCATTCAAAAATATAATTTGAGCTTAGAATTAATGAAATTTCAAAGACGATATATATTAATAATAAGTACCATATCATGTAGTATCAAGTGTCATTCAAAATGACTGCATAGATTTTTCACTCAAGAATGTGATTTCTATAAAAAAATCACTCCTTTTCACCGTTCAAAATTGCAAAATTTCAAATATTTCGAAAGACATTTCGAATGTCCAGGTAGTTTGACACGATTGAATGATGCGATCAATGATTCCATTCCAAAATGTCGTACGCAAAAATTATTAAATTAAACTATTTTTCCGTCCAAACCACGAACTTCTATTTAAAAAAGAAATATCACTCAGTATTTAAAACATATCTTATGTTAGTATTTACTTAGTACAATTGGGTCATTGAATTTTGAGGTTAGAGCTTGAGCTCAACAGCTTTAAATTATACGTATAAATTATTAAATTGTTATATATACCATGTGTAATATAATAATATGTCTATTATTAAATACAAAGAAGAAAGAGTAGTTCCTTTAGAAAAGAATGAAGGTGGATCTTTTTCAAACACAAAACGAATACGGTACCACTTGTAAAAAATGTATTACAAATGTACCTTCTCAAATTGCCTAGAGCTTTTTCTGATATCTTCTCCAGGTGCATTTCTCAACATCTCAAGTTTTCCTTTTGATGGAGATGGGAAAATCAGGGAAACTTTTCTGCTGGATGGTGAATTTGTTAAATCAGATGGCAAATCAATATTCGCATCATTTTCACATGGCTACTACTACTACTTCTTCAGACACTTGTGATCCCGGTAAATTTGAGGTTGGCACAGCACTTCTGTGCAGCATTGTCAAGCCTCTTGGTGTTTTAAAAATATCTTTTTCGGCATAATGACCACGGCAAATAAAATACCGTTTCGAGGTTACGCTCTCGTACTACTGGCTTTGTAAAGCTTTGTTTCCCGTTTTTTCCACCCATTGCAATCCCACTGAGCGATTCGTCGGAAAATTATGGCACCTCCCTCTGCACCCTGCACCCCGATTTCAGAAATGCGCAAACGCTATCTGTGTCGGCCAGTGAACTATTTCTGTACCCCTTTCTGCCTCTCGGACCGCGCGCCCTAGTTCGCTACGTTGCCGTTTTTGTCCATAGGAGTTGACTCAGCCTGCTACTACCTATTGCGATCTTAATATTATTGTTAGTGCCCCTTGTGATCTTCATTTGTTTCTTTCCTTAATTCTATCCCGACAAGAAGCCATCTAAATTGGCGATCTTCGTTTGTTTCTAGTTAGTAATAATCGTTTATGCGATACTCCGCTCAACGGTTTTCATTCGTTCTTGTTCGTAACGTATATTTGCTATATCATTGTGTGATTTTCAATTGTTTCCTGTTTTTGATTCTCATACGTGCGCCCATCCATACTGCGAGCTTCATTTGAGCCTGGTCATTATTTTCGCATGTACGCTATGTTAGTTTTTTGTTGAAATAACCTTAACGATCTTACTACTAGTACTATTATTGCACATTATTGCACAATATTATTATTACCATTACTATTATTATTCCGAAGACGACCGCAGTTGTCTGCGGTGAAGGGGAGTTGTTACTCCTACTTCGCGCGTCCCCGGGTGGCGGATAGGGGAACGCTCGCTGAAAACAGGGTAGGGCTGAAATAAATAGGCCCCGCGGACCAAACACACATGATCGGTGCCGACTGTGACCCACTAGGTGTGCTTCGAATCGGAAGCGGGGATAAAGCTGCTGTGAGCTCGCTCTGCCGATTTGTAAGTTGCAGTCGGTTATCAGAAATCTAGCCCCTTCGGGCCCTGATCAGAAAGTGCGTGGTGGCTGCAGAGATTGTAATTTGCAGTGCTCCGGGCGAGCACTGTCCGTCCGTGCATTCCGAAACCGGTTAAACGAAGGCTGGCTTCAGGGAACTGGGGTAGGACTGCGGTCCGAGGGTATACCAGTTCCCAGTTTTTTCGGCCCGCCACTCCATGCACGAAGCGCTGGATCAAATATTCATGGCAACCACAAAAAAATTAGACAGATCGAAGTTCAGGAGTTGATGGACACGGACATCCAGAAACCCAGAAAGCCAGGCAACGAACGGAGCAGGATCGTGCTGGAAGTGCGGTGACAAGAATTACCAAACAACAGATTGCACAGCTGCTCCGAAACGCTATTTATGTGCGGAGAAAGATCCCGAAAAAAGTTTTGATCACATAACCAGATCATCGAAATGCACGGCGTTCCTGAACACTAAGAATGAGGAAAACAAAAGAAGATAATGGCAGTGATTCTATAGGGTGACCTGGGTCGCTGTGAACTAGCCGAAGAATTAATGTCTCAGCTGGCTTACGAAAGAAGGGCTGACATCTATATCGTCAGCGAACAATACAAGAATGGGAAAGGCCCAAACTGTTTCTGCGATGGCAGCGGCACTGCTGCCATCTGAGTGGTCAACAACACCAGATTCCCAGTGCAGAAACATGGTAGAGGAGACGGCTTTGTTAGGGTTTCGAACGGCAGAGACACCGTCGTCAGCTGCTGACTCTCGCCAAAGGAGGGGATTGCAGTCTTTCGCAGAAAGATGGTGGAGCTTGACGATCTCTGCTCTACGATGGACGGTGATGTCATCATTGCAGGAGATTTTGATGCCAAATCTTGCGAATGGGGCATCGCGTGGTCAGACACGAGAAGCCGTCAGGTGACAGACATGCTGGCCAGACTGGATTCAACCATCTTGAATTTGGGAACCGCAGCTACTTTTAGGAGGAGGGGCTACCGGGAGACTATTCTGTATATCATCATGGCGTCGCCGGGCGCAGCGAGTAGAGTATGCGAGTGGCAGGTGCTAGAAGACTACACGGCAAGCGATTACCAACACATTAGCTTCCGAATGGCTTGTGGGTCATCGGGTGCTAGCAACAACTGCAAGAACCATGGAGTAAAGAGAGACTGGAACGCTAGAAAATTCAACACAACCAAACTTCTCAGCACAATTGCTGAGAAGGGCGGACGTATGCTAGAAGAAATAACACACACATCCATCTCTAGGACAAATGCGGAGGATCTTGCAAATTGCACGATCAACCTGATCTTGCAATGATGCAAAGCATCAATTCCGAAGAAATCCCCAAGATCTGATAAACCGCTGGTATACTGGTGGACACAGAAGATTGCGAAATTAGAGAATTGTCTGCTTCAGTATGAGGCGCAAAGAAGGTGCCGAATCGATACCATCAACGAGAGCAAGCGCCATAAGTGGATCGAAGTCAGATTGGCCGTCGATCAAGGCACTTGGGGACTTGGCTACCAGATCGTTACGGAAAAGCTGTACATACGTGTTCCGTTTGCAGCTATGGAGCTCAAGATGATGAAACAAATTATTGGGGAACAATTTCCAAATCACCCAAGCCGAGTCATCAGGGAAGAAGTGCTGTGTGTAGCGGTCGCTCCTTTCTCCAAAGAGGAACTGCGGTTGGCAGCCTCCAGAATGGCATGTGAAAAGGCACCGGGTCCTGACGGCATTTCGATGGAAGTGGTTCGGTTGATAGTACAGGAAGATCCGTTCGTATTGCTCAACCTCTTCATCTCCTGCCTCACATCTGGAGTCTTCTGTTCAAGGTGAATGAGAACGGCATCTTCATACAGACCACTCTGAATGCTCGATGTTATCGAGGAGCTTCTTTGAAATAGGGGTCGAGTCAACGGTGTGAGCAATAAAGGATCAAGCCTGAAGCGGAAATCATCGACGTACCTTCTTCGCATAATAGGTGAGTTCCTTAACGATAGGCAGCTTACCTACGGAACGACAGAAAGCACGCGCAATACAGATCACACGGCAGGAGTCGCCCAGAAGTACGTAGTTGGACCTGACCTCTGGTCGCCGATGACCTGGCGTAAATGATCAAGGCTTGATCAGAAGAAGAGGCAGAGAACTTTATGCAAGAGTTCTCAAGGTGGGTAGAGAACTGGCTACGAATCCATGGTCTCCAGCTCGCCAGCAAGAAGACAGAGGTAGTGGTAGTTCCTAGACAGAGGTACTTAAAAAAACCATTCATAATGAAACTCGTCGGTCACGACGTTGAAACTGCGAGCGTGTTTAGGTACCTAGGTATTTGGATAGATGAGAAGCTCACCTTGAAGACACGAATCTCGAAGGCAGCAGTAAAAGCCGAAATAATGGTCGCCATGCTGGCAAGATTTATACCAAATATAGCTGACCCAAAAAGCTGTAAGAGAAAAGGAGGATTTTTATGAGCGTGGCAAATTCAATCATGCTATACAATGCAGAGGTCTGGGCGGGTGCTCTTAGACTGGAATTCTGTAGGAAAAAAACGTATGGCTGTGCAAAGGAAAGGAGCCTTGAGTGTGGCATGTGCGAAGTGCGTACCGATCCTTATCCGGTGTGGCGGTGTTGGTCATAGAGGGATGCAACCCCACTGACCTTTTTGCCGTCAAGGGGAAAGAAATCTACGAGGCCAGGAGGACAAGCATCGATAAAACCATTGCAACCCGAGAGAGGCGAGTAACGTTTCTCAAATGGGAAGAGCGGTGGCCAACGGAGGATAGGTGTACTGCCAGGAAAATAGGCGAGGTGAAACCGTGTGCCAACAGGAGACATGGGGAAGAGAACCATCACGTTGCCCAGTTCCTCTCTGGTCATCGCCACTGCAATGCCTATTTATTCCACAGGAAGAAGAAACCTAGCCCTAACTGCGACTACTGCTCGAATGAGGTAAACGACGCTGAACACACGTGCTCCAAGTGTACCAGATGGACAGCCGAAAAACACGTTTTGGAAGGAGAGATCGGCACAATTAAGACAAAAGAAACAAGAAAAGCAGCGCAGGGAGAGAGAAACTCTGCAGTGAATCCAGCCCCCCCCCCCCCCCCAACCAGGGATATCACGATTTTATATCATTCCAGGCCGGTAAAAGAATAGAGAAGCGGAAGCACGGCTTACTGGACTCTGGCCTGTGACTCCGAGGTAATGTTTACCGCATTGCTTCGGAGCTCCATGCCAATTACCTAGGACTCTGAAGTAATACGATGAGCGGTTCCGGAGTCCTAGGTTGGCAGGGAAGTAAGGGGGATTTTATTCAGTAAAATTTTGAACTACACATTCTGAAATTCGTCTCTAATTAAGAACGAATTCTGGAACGGGTATCTCATGTAAGATGTGAAATCTAGCATAAAACAGAATACTATTATTATTACTTTACTATTATTATATCTTCACTATTATTGCGCATTAATGATCTACTACTACTACTATTACTGCAAGTATCTCTTCCGATTTCCACTTATTTCTTGTCCTCGATTCTCGTTAGTAACTGTACCATCTAACATTGCGATCTTCGTTTGCTTCTTGTCAGCAATAGTTGTTCATGCGTTATTCTACTCACTTGAAACCATAACTTCTGCGATTCGAATATTTATTGCGATCTTGTAATCCGAACATGTCTACCTTGCAGCAAAAACTCATGTGCGTTGGTTGTGATACTAAACTTTACAAAAGCGTAGGTAGAAAAAAAGTGATAAGTGATGAAGATGAAGCAAATGCCTTTTTCCTCTGTCTTAAGAGAAGAATAGCTGTAAATCACATTCTGAGTAATAAATGCTGACTCTCTATTTATAGAAATAATTCTGACAAAGATTCTAAATGTGAAACTGAAACAGATCTTTCTTCCTCTGACGCAACTTCCGATGACCCGACATTCGAAGTTAAGATCAAATCGAATGAAGCTGTTTCTGAGGCTGAGTCAATTTCAGTCAATTTCAGAATATAGTAAAAGTATAATTCAATCTTTTAAAAAAGGCATCCTGCCACTTCGTTGTGGCTTAAATTCTGTTAACAGGGATAATCTGATTCAAAATCACACAACAGAAATTACAAAAAAATTGTTTGATATTCAGGATAATTTGTTTCTGATTTATGATGGTACGTATACGCGTCATCAGAAAAGTACAAATAATGAGTATCAAAGAAAATCTTTCTCTTGTCAGGAGAAGATTCCTCTTTGTAAGTCCTTCACTATTTGTAAGACTGATGGATACGTAGTGGACATACTTGGGCTGTATCCTGAAAACCAAAATGATGCCGATATCTTGAAAACAATCATTGAACATCAAAATGATGTATGCAAGCTTTCGAGGAGGAATGATGTCTTTGTTCTTGATCGAGGTTTCCGTGACGTAGTTAAAGATTTGGAAGAAAAAAATTTCATAGTACTGATGCCTGCTTTAAAAGATCATAGAAAGCAATTGTAAACAGAAGAATCCAACCAGTCACGATTTGTGACTAAAATTCGATGGGTGGTTGAAGCTGCTCATGGTATGCTGAAACAAAAGTAATGTTTTCTAGACCATAGAATAGATAATAAGTTTCTTACCAAATATTGGAATCTATTTTAGAGTGGCATCATTTCTTAATAATGCTTACGGTGAAAGAGTGCAGTCTGACATAGAACTTTCGTATGAAATATTACTGAGGGTGCATGCTAAAAAAGATTTCGACAATACACTAGCTACTGAGGCAGAGAAAAAAGGATGGATACGTCGAAAAACTTCCTTTAAAAGAGTCACGACAGATGAAATTCTGGATTTTCCAGAAATGAGTGTAAGAGATCTAACGATATTTTTCACTGGATCCAGTCGGCTTTCTTAAGCTGTATCTTATTAAGCAGAAATGTTAGATGAGGATAGATAAGGATAGCAAACTGACCCTTGAGTATGTAAAAGAAGAACCCAATGTCTGCTGTACTTATCTTCCCGTTTTGATTTGTGTTTTCGCGAACGGAATCTGGATCTTTTCCTTCCTCATTGTGCTCCGATGTTTCAGTTTTTAAACTTACATAGGCATTCATTCACTATTTCAGTTGTGACGCATAAAAAGACACACAATGATGTTGGCACGACGAAACAATATGAAAATAGATGGAAGTGAGAGTATGATGGTGGAAAGGAACGTCATTTCAAAATACTTATGCGTTAAACGTTGTTATGTTACACATGACAAGCATGACTACAATATTATCATCGAGAACGAGACATGGAATATAATTATAGTTTGAGGGGGCAATAATTGAACAGGTTATGGGCTCAGATCTCGCGGTCGAAAAGAGTAATCGATAAACGTGTTCGAAAGTTACGTTAGCGTTCGAG
>CAKNXH010000128.1:200133-210143 GCA_932178445.1 Andricus quercusramuli
AATTTTCTATTTTGAATATTGTATTCTTCGTGAATGAAACAGTGTTAAAAATTGTATTTCTCTAGATTTTCAGACGTCTTCAAAAATATATAAAAAATTAAGATTGAGTTTCTCTGTTTTAGATTTTCATTATTCTTGTAATTCAGAAATTTGTATTGTAAATAAGTTGAGGTGACATACCTCATTTACAACAGGTTTTTTTAAATCCTGAATTTTCCATTATGAATAAGGTTCCCTAGCATTTTTGAAATTGTTGTTTGGCAGGATCTTTTTTAACTCGTCATGTTTTTTTTGCCCCGTGAAGTCAAATTCTCAAGTTGGAGAATTTAATGTGGATGATCTGAATTATCTTAAGAAAAATATTCCATCAGTTACGACTAATGTAATAGCAGAGTGCCTCATTAATTTATGAGACAAACCAAGACAGCAGCGTACTTAGGTTTATTTTATACTGATTGAGTAACTTTATTACTGTAGGCACGACTCTCATTTATACAGGGCGATAGCCTAAATCAAATTAATTAATACAATAAAATACAATATTAAATTTATGTACGAGTTGATTAATTAATTTCTGCGAGTGAATTGTTTTATTTGCGAATTTCCAAACATCACGTACATGGATGAACGATACAATAAATCAAAACTTATGAGTGATTCTCATTTTTTGTTATGAAGCAATAAATTGTAATTATGTTATCTGGTGGAGGCGACGCATATTGTCTGTTTAGCAGTTTCAAAATATGTGAAATTTGCCTTCTTGTTGTTTCAATGTAGTTGAGAATTTTTTCTTCTTTCACCAGAAATGACTAATTATATCATTTTAATTCTGGAAATCAGCGCAAATTTTCCTCCAAGACACCTGATTTTCTTTACCACAACTAACCCAAGACATATTAATTTTTTTTTATCTTTATTTGCATTTCCATACATTGGACCGTAGACGATATTAACTTTTGTTTTTTAACATCATGTCATCTTTAATTATTCCGAAGGTTTCATGGATGATGAATACAGCAAATATGGAAAAATTTGAGATCTGAAATAAAAAATCTTTCTCGTTTTGCTTGCTTTATTTTCGAGAACCGATAAAGCTGGTTATTGGGTATATGTCGTAAAAAAGAGTATATACAGCAGTTGTTCATCAAGTCGCTCTTTAAACGCAATTCTGACCATTAGTTTACTCATTTCTTTGTCCGTCATTGTGATTATTTAAAAAAATGAAGGAATCTGCTGCCATTTTACTTCTAACATTTGTTAGCCTCGTTAATTGTTATAGTAAGTATAATATAATATTATAATTATTATTTACCTTCATTGAAAGCATCCAATTTGAATTGTTCATTCCAAATAAGGTTTCCATACATACAAATTCTCGTCATTGCACAATAAAGGAAATTTCAGATATGTTGTTTAATTTTTAAATTTTCAGAAAAACTGAACTAATTGGTAACTTTCTAATTTAAATACGTTTTATTTTGAATGCTTCGAAATTCATCATCATTTGAAAATGAAGCACTAGAAATCTCACCAAATTCAGAGCAGTAGCATACTAAGTTGGAAATTTCTCATTTAAAAATATTCTGACTTCCACGAATCGAGTACTTTTGAATATCAATTTCTTAACATTTGTTTCAAGATATTATCAAATCAGACCAACTGAACGATTCCAGATTGGATGCTCGTGTGAAGAATAAAAGAAAAGAGAAAAAGCATTTTACTATATTAGCATCAAGTAATGCTAGAAAGTTTCTTCTTGCTGAAATCTTTAGTTTTGTCTGACTTTTTAGTTATGATCAAATATTGAGTGAATCTCAACAAGAATCACTTTCTAAATAGTATTTTACTTTTCGAGTGAATTATTTCTGCTCTTTTCCCGATATTCAAAAAAACAAATTGAAACAAAAAATCCATCTTACACAAGAGATAATAACAAAGAATGGAATAATTAGAAGTAGGTGGGAGAACTAGGTGTATAAATGACTTGAAAAGTTTTATTTTGAATTACAACAAGAAGTTTATTGCAAAACGTAAAAGAAAAATTTGGAATTGAACATACTTTGCTCTCAGCCCTCCTCCAGCAAAATATATTCACGAAAAAAAGAGATTCGAATGAATATCCGGTCGTTCTCCATTAAAATAAATAATAAATTGGATTTTCAATTTTGGGAGTAATTAGCATCCAAAGCTATGAATACACAATATTCAACGTTTCGAGATTTCACTATTATACTGGTTGTCCACGCGGCAAATGGTATTGAAATAAGACGCTCATTTGTAGATGTTAACTAAGTTTACCAATTGGTAATACAATAAATCTATCGGCAATTTTTAGAAGATCCATAATAATAAAGTTTTAATACATTCGGTGCGAAATACTATAAGCTTTAATGATTTCTTCCCAACCATCGTAATTGATGATAAACACCCAAAAGAAACTTTTTGCCTTAAACATTAAACAATTATCTTAGTTAAGCTGATGTTTGCACTGTTCGATGTTGTGGTCATAAGTGCAATTTATACTGAATCGAAACTCACTTGTTCATAATAAGCAGATTTTTATAAAAGCGACCGCGTTGCGTTTCCCGCTGCTGCGCATTAGCCGCCTTTTTCTTATCCTGAGAATCGGTCAAGTGAGCGCAAAAATAAAGTGCCCGTTGGACCCTCATTTGAAAGTGCATTGAAAAACTATAACTTAGAAAATGCTTTTTCCATCACAAGAATATATGTAATTCTTTGTTGATCAGCGATCGATTAAAATTGTTATGTGCTCAGGTTACTATTGTACAAAAACTTAATAGATGTAAATTTCTATCTCACAAAATTAGATGGAGCAGTAGGTTCCATTGAGTTGACAACGTCGGATGGCTCTATCTTTGGTGCAAAGTTTATTCTTAGTTCCTCTATTTATGGTACCACACGAGAACCATTTTGGATGAGACGTCATCAATTTCTGAATGGTTATCCAAATTACTGGGTTTATATAAAAACACCTGAAAATAGTTATATTGGAAGAAATACCGAATGGGAACACATAGATGTGCGTACCACTCACAGACCTGAAGAGCATCTGCCAACGAGAGTTACGATCCGTGTATACAATGAAATGTATTCGACATCCACTAATTTTGTTAGTTACAATTACAATCTTCCATCTGAAAATCCTCCTATCGGGCCTTTTGGCAACGTTTACATCGCAGTCAAAGGAACTCTAATTGTACTAACAGCAGAGCTGGAATTTGACGGCTTGAATCAAGAAATGGATTCAGTAGCGTCGAGGCGATTACCCTGGGCGTTTCGCCGTCACACCAATGGTAAATAAGATGGTGCCTATGATGCTTCCATACTATCCGCAGACTTCGAGGAGGCACATATGCACTGGATAAAAATCGAACTGCCTGTGTTTAAAACTTGATTGCGTATCAGCAAATAAATGTGACCAGTGTAGCGTGATCTTGAAGCAGCGGTTCACACGAGTTCCGTCCCGTGGTCGGAATGCTCAACGAGAGACACTCAACTTACTTTCGACGGTTAGCTAAGGCACTTCCCTCCCTTTTCTGATCATCTACCCCATCCTAGGGATGATACTCTGTTTCTTTGTTAGCCTAAACCGTAGTCCTAACCCTTTCCTGATTTTGTATGCAAAAAATTAATATTGCTTAGAAACTTATTCAAATACAGCAAAAACCATCAATTTAGGAAAGTGGAAAGGATCAGACGAAATTATAACCACCGAGCGGAATTCGCTAAGGGATCGAGAGACCCAACACGGAATTCGAGTGTTTTGCTGATCGCTGGACGCAACTCGTGTGACCGCATAGTAGTTATCATTTGCTTTTTGTCAAGTGCTTCTAGAAATATTGTTTTTAATTAGTTCAAATCAATACAAGATTCTGTTGTAAAGTTCCAACTAATTAGAGAAGAACTGTGGTGCAATGTAAAAACTAGGGTTCCATTTTATTTGAGCACCATTTTTTTAGCGTCCTCTTATAATACCAAATCATCCTTTTTTGAAGCCTTCGTTCGTGCTAATTTTACTTTGCTAACTTCAGATTGAAAAGTGGTACGTACTAGCGATCTAAAATAATGCACAGGGAAATTGTTTTAATTTCTTGCAACTTCATGCTTAAGAGAAACAAAAAACATTTGAAACAGAAAAAATTTGATTCTCACTTCGGTCCTGTTTCAATTTAAAAAATTTGTACTAAAACGTCATTTAGTGGCATCAAAATAAAGTGGCATTAGAATAGAGCCATTCGAGACTATATTTTTGGAGGACTGTTTCAATACCGGAAACTAGCCTTGAAATGATACTTTTTTTTACAGTGTGTGCTTAGGCAACTGTTTTCATGTAAAAAAACGAATTGAACTGGCCACAATTATCCAGGAAATTAGTTGAATTTACTGTAATTATAAATATGTGAGACTCCTCCCGGAGGTTTTTTGATGACATGGTTTTTCCCTGCCGGGTTGACCTGAAGCGATGCCATAACGAAATATGGTTATGTGGATGGGCAGGCAATAGCGGGAGTCTCTGCGCCTATTCTTTCAATAAACTTGAATGAGTTTTTTCTGGTGACTAATCAATGTTAACCTGTCCACTCTACACCTGACTACTGACAAACCATTACAAAATTATTTTAGGCTTGATTTTATGTTGGTATGTTAGAAAGTGTTCTTGTCACACTTATTCCTTTTTGTTAGATGTTTCCGGAATATTTGTTTATTTTCCGAACTACAAATTTTAAATTCTCATCAGAGATTGATTTTGAGCCAAAAAGATGAATTTTCTTTAAAAAAAGTTTCATTTTAACAAAATACAAGAACTTCCAACTAAATTTTGAATTTTTAAAAGAACATTCAACCAAACGGGTGAATCAGTCACCAAGAAGATTGATATTGTACCATAAGGGACA
Organism: Andricus quercusramuli; assembly: GCA_932178445.1. Classification (NCBI taxonomy): domain Eukaryota; kingdom Metazoa; phylum Arthropoda; class Insecta; order Hymenoptera; family Cynipidae; genus Andricus; species Andricus quercusramuli. The sequence goes on from CAKNXH010000128.1 coordinate 205,050, forward strand.
GAGTTTCATCAAAATACAGATTGAATCAACCAAATAGCTGAATTTACCAGTGAAGAAGATTTCAATTCTTTAAAAGTGTTCATGCAAAATCGGCACCGATGAGAAAAGATCATCAGTACGGTAAAAAAAAAGAAAATTACCGTACAGACAATTTTTTTACGATGTTGTTGCCATGTTTTTTGCCATAGTAAAGGTTAAGGATGTGACAGAAGTTCTAGGTGTAGTTCCGAATAGCCCTTATCTCCGATTTTTTTTTAATTTCGTACGTTTATCTATTTTGACACGCTGATCACAAAAATTATTTTTCCCTGACCAATTTATCAGTTTCCCTGACCGCTAATATTCCAGGACCAGAATCTTGAACTTGTAACATTTTTAAATTAAATCTCCTATAAACGGCACAGAAAAAACAGAAGATAAACTTTACATCGATTTCCGACGAAAGATTCTTTGAAACAAAAATTAACTTCACAGGATAAACTTTACACAAATATCGGTTAAACTTTCTTTTTTATTCCCTGACAAACACGCGTATTTTGGAAAACGCGAAGTTGGCTGAACAAAACTTTATCGCTCTAGAAAATGTCCTGCAACAAATTTTATTCTTAGTTTTTTCTGTGGGAATACAAAAATTTCAAATTGAAATATTCAAATTCATTCCTCTTGGCAGTTATTCTAAAGTTAAGGAAATTCCCTGAATTATGCAAGGTTTTCTTTTAAATCTCCAAACTTTCCCTGATGAATAAAGTTCCTTGACATTTTTAAAATTGTTGCTGAGTAGGTTCGTTCTTCACTCATCATTTTTTTTTTGCGAGTAGAGTTAAATTCATATTAATTTTGTGTATAATTATTGCGAGTTACTTATTTTATTCGCGAATTTCGAAAGAATGCGTACACGAATCAATGATACAATAAATTACAACTAATGAGTGCTTCTCATGTGTTATTATGAAGCAATAAATTGCAAATATATTATCTGGTGAAGGCGAAGCATGTCGTCTGTTTAACAGTTTCACAATATTATAGCCTTCATGTTGTTCCAATTTAGTTGAGAATTTCGCAAGATCATGTTCTTACACTAAACTTTTCAGTTTCCCGCGCTTCTTCTTCCATCAGAAATTACTGATAATATCATTTGAATTCTTGAAATCAAAGCAAATTTTTTTCCCCGATAGCTCATTTACGGTACCAAAACTACAAGGCATATTTATTCTTCAAAACTTTGTTTGCATTTTCATACATATGACTGCAAACATTATTGACTTTTGTTTCTACACGTGATGTCACCTTTAATTATTCCGAAGGTTCCATGGATGATGAATATAGCAAATATGAAAAAATTTGAGATCTGAAATCAACAATCTTTCTCGTTTTGCCCTATTTATTTTGGAGAAGAAATAAAGCGGGTTATTGAGTAGGTGTCGTAAAAATAAGTATATATAGCATCCGTTCATCAAGTCACTCTTCAATCGCAATTCTGACCATTAGTTTCATTATTCCTTTGTTGTAATTGTGATTATTTAAAGAAATGAAGGAATATTCTGCTATTTTACTTCTCACATTTGTTAGCTTCGTTCATTGTTATAGTAAGTATAATACAATAACTATCATTTATTTTCATCAAAAGCATCCAATTTGAATCGCTCACTCCCAATGAGATTTTCGATCATGAACATTTACACTATTGCACAATAAAAAGAAATTCAGAGAGATTTTTAAATTTTACACGCTAGAAAATGAAACAAAACTGAACTAATTGCCAACTTTCTAATTTGAATACGTCTTATTTTCAATGCTTCAAAAGATATCATTGTTTGGAAAAAAAAACACTCGGAATCCTACCAAATTTAAAGCAGAAGCTTTAGAATTTGAACCACTGAGAATTCAAAACCTCAAAAAAAAAATGGGAAAATCTCTAAACACCAGACAATTGACATTATCATTTACTTCTAATAACAATTCATTAGGAATTACACAATTGAAATGTAGAAGACTACAATCCTGGAAATTGTTACTTATCAACATACTGAGTTGACAGATTTGTATTTAAAAATATTCCAAGCTTCACAAATCGAGTACTTTTGAATATCAATTTCTTAAAATTTGTTGCAATATATGATCAAATCAGATGAACTCAACAATCCTAAATTGAATACTCATGTAAAACAGTAGGGTGAAGAGAAAAAGCATTTTACTATATTATAATTAATAATAGCACTGGTCAACAGAATTGAACTTATTTTGATATCAAACCCCCTGCAGCAAAATACATTCATAAAAAAGAAAGAGATTGTTCGAAATGACTTCTCCTTGAATGTTTATTTATAATTTGTTCATAACTGAAAAGGCGAGGCAGAGTTAAACATTTCAAAAGAAACCGCATTTTTCTAGCACTTCTCTAAGAGAAAATAGTGATGGGCAATCAATAATTGTTCAAACAACTGTTTTTATTACCATCATTAATAACTACCTCACTGAGTGAAGAGTGGGCGAAAAGTACAAGATTTCAGAGAAAATCGCGACTAGCTTTTTGAGGTTTCAAAAAAGAGACTTATGGCGGTGATATTCAAAAAGTAATATTTTATTCCTAATCCATGGCGAGTAATTTTTTCCCTATCAGGGGAGAAGCGGATAATGCGCCGTGCATAGCATAGATCAGTCTAGAGAAAGAAAAACATAATCAATCATGCAATGGCAAACTATGCGCTAGGTAGATCAATGCCTTAGCACTGTTTCATTCATAGAAAAATCAAATCTGTATCAAATTAAATACTTAGTTATCAACCCTTCCAAAAATATCCACGTGCGTCAACTTATCCGACCGGTCGAGTAATGCGGCTCGCACTATTAATTATATCTGTTTGCAAATTAAAAACAATTTTCTAGTGATGGAATGCACAATGTCAGTAAAATCAGATATATTTATTCATTGGCAGTATTCAGAAATAAATTGGAGCTCAAATTTTGGAAGTGATTGGTATCCAAAGATATTTACACGCCATACTCATCGCCATCCGCGCGGCGTATGGTATCGAGATAATACGTTTATTTGCAGATGTCAACTAAATTTACAACTTGTGATACAATAAATCTATTGCCGATTTTTGAAAGATCAATAATAACAAAGTTTTAATACAGTTGTTGCAAAATACAATAAGCTTCAATAATTTCTTCCTAACTGTAGTAATTGATGATGAACACCCAGAACATACTTTTAGCCATAAAAATCGAACGATTATCTTAGTTGTCCCAAATTTCGCACTGTTTAATGTTGTAGTCATAAATGCACATACTGAATCTAAACTCACTCGTTCATAATGAGTAGACTTCTCTAAAAGTAACGGATTAGCGCATTAGCCGCTATTTCCTTATCTCCAGAATGGGTTAAGTGAGCGCAAAAATAAAGTGCCCATTGAACGCTAATTTGAAAGTGCATCGGAAATTAATTTATAAAATTCATTTTCCATCTCGTGTAAATATATCGCACGTTAAGCACAATAGTGTTACAACTCACAGAAGTTATTTTTTGAGTTAATATCACCATTAGATAGTATTTTTCAAGCTCTATCGTTCTAGAGCAGAGGGACATCTCTAGGTGCGACAGGTGCCGCGCGACAAATCAAAACTGGGACAACTCGAAACTTTAATTTAAAAAATTCGAACAAATCGAATTTAAAGAGGAAATTCGCCAGCAGGGTAGAGGTAGCTCGGTAAATACTCGCAACCAACAGGAAAATTGACTTTTATGAGGAAGAACTTCTATTGAGGAAAATCCTCCGAACGTGAAAATCTGAAAATTTTCAAAGTCGATTTTCTGGAAATGACTTTTTTTGAGTTGACACACTATTGTCGTCAACGTGCGATATGTAGTTCTTTCACAGAAAAAACTGAGGGATCAGTAATGTTGCGGCTCAAGTGAAACTTGGGATCATTCAGAACTTAGGCTCTTAAGGAACTCTAATTAAGGGTTCCTTTTTAGTTTGTTCATATCCGATCAAATTGGATGATAGAAATACCTAGCTTCTTGAAAAAATTTTATATTAAACTAATATTGCAAGTTTATATCATATCGTTTTGAATAGTCCCGTGCTTCTTGTGCATGCGCAGTGGAAAACTTCGGATTTGCAACATAACCTCAAAAACTGCCACATTTCATGTGCAAAATCTTCCTTTCAAGAAGGAATAATGTCTATGATTTTAGTTTCTTCATTAAATTTTTTCTAGTGCAATAATATTTAATTCAAATTGTAAAGCATAATGTGCATCATTAACTTATGCAATCTTTAAAGTGAGTCAAGGCAGAAGTGAGAAAAAGTCTCTATTAGAACCATTTGAATCCACACTTGGGTTCATTTAGAAACTATTTATCATTTTGGGTTCCTTTTCAGCAAGTTAGGTTCCCTTTTGTTGCAGCTTCTTTGGAGCCAAAAATTTGTTCTAATAGAAACCCCACTTTTGTCTGTGTTGTTGACCAGTGATTGATTAAAATTGTTAAGTGGCCCGGTTCCTATTGCACAAACATTTAATAAATGTAAATTTTGTTCTTACAAAATTAGATGGAGCAGTAGGCTCCATTGAGTTGACAACGTCGGACGGCTCTATTTTTGGTGCAAAAATCAAGGAGACCACACTAGTACCATTTTGGCTAAGATTTCGTCGACTTTCTTCTTGTTATCGCAAATATTTGGTTTATATAAAAACGCCTGAAAAAAGTTATGTTAATGAAAAACATGAATGGGAACACATAGCTGTGCATGCCACTCACAGGCCTGAAGAGCATCTGCCAACGAGAGTTACGATCCGTCTATTCCATGAAGAGTATTCGACATCTACTAATCTTGTTAATTACAATTATGATACTCGATCTGCAAATCTTCCCATGGGGTTTTTTGGCAGCGTTTACCTCGCAGTAGAAGGAACTCAAATTGTGAAGACTGCAGAGTTAAAATTTGGCGGCTTGAATCAAGAAATGGATTCAGTAGCGTCGGGGCGACTACCCTGGGCGTTCCGGCGTCACACCAACGGTAAATAAGACGGTGCCGTCGACGTCTCCGCACTATCCGCAGACTTTGAGGAGTATAGTTCCACCGACCA
>CAKNXH010000128.1:215143-246313 GCA_932178445.1 Andricus quercusramuli
CGCCACTCACGTATAAGCGATGCTACGCCGCTGAAGCTTGGTCGGTGAAACTGCAGTTAAGGAGGCACAAATATACTGAATGAAGCTCGAGCTCAACGGTAGACACTCAACTTACGTTCAACGCTCTAAGGCACTTCCATTCCTTTTTTGATCCTCTACCCCATCCTAGGAATGATACTCTGTTTCTTTATTAGCATCGAATTCAGTCCTAACCCTAACCTTTCTCTAATTTTGTATGTGAAGAATTGATATATTTTTGAGAGAATATATTAGAATACAAAGAAAACCATGCATTCAGGAAAGTGGAAAGGATGGGACAAAATTATGAACACCGAGCGAAATTCGCTAAGGAATCAGGAGACCCAACACGTAATTCGAGTGTTTTGCTGACCGCTGGACGGAACTCCTGTGATTGCAAAGAAGTTATCATTTGCTTTTTATCGAGTGCTTTTTGAAATATTGTTTTTAATTAGTTCAAATCGATGCATAATTCTGTCGTAAAGATCCAATTAATTTTGGAAGAACTGTGGTGTGCTCAAATAACTGTTCTCATGTGAAATAAAAAATTCAAACTTCTGCCTTTTGTTATATTTTTAATTTCTTATTATTTTCACAAACACACACACAAACACACACACACACATATATATATATATATATATAATTTAAAAAAAGTTAAACAACCACCGCAGGGTACCACTAAGAGCAACTGCCATCTGGAAAAAATGTCAATGGCCCCCAGTAGAACCGCGGTAAAATACACCTATGGCCACGTCTCACATCCGTGAGATGGGTGGTGACAGAACACGACGAAATCACAACGACAGGCCGGCGAAACCCTCGTGTGTCTTGAGGACACGAAGCGACCCAAGGATGACAGCTTTCTGCATCCATCTCGCAAGAGCCTTGGCATATTTTTGGCACGCAGGTATGGCTTTAAGGTTACGAACTAGCGATAATTTCACACCTCCGAGAGCACCTATCACAAGAACAATTACTCGTACCGAATATTTTGGGTACAGTGCACGCAGCTCTCTTTTAAGGTCTTGATATCTCTCCTCTTTTTCTTTCTCCTTTGCAGTGATGTTGTATTCGGATGGAGCCGAGAATTCGATCACGAATATAGTTCGTTTCTCGAAGTCTTGGAGAACAATGTCAGGCCTCGAGTGCGCAACGGAGACTGCTGCCCGAAAATCGTAGTTCCAGAAAATCTGGCACTTCTCGTTTCGGACAATTGACTCTATATCCCTTGGAGCGTTCGGCAGGGCAGGGTCGCGACCAACACCGTAAGAGCGACAAAGGTGGTAATAAAGTACTCTTAGGGCCGCATTATGTCTATAGATATACGTTGTTCCTGCGTGGGTCGGACACCTCGATAGTATATGTTCTAGGTACTCAGCGTGTGCATGACACGCTCTGCACCTATCACTGGGAACTTCTTGACATAAAATGCGGGCGCGGTATGCTAAGGTGGAGATTACACCGTCCTGGCATGCGAAAATAAAGCCCTCTGTACCTGAATTGAGCCCTGATGATTTGAGGAAAGCAAAAGTTTGCTCCTTCGACAAGGACTGTTTTTCTACATTTCTGTGAAAGTTTCCGTGCATATGCTTGTCGAGTAGCTCTTGGTGAAATTTTCTAACCTCTGCTTTCTTTACTTCGGCTTTTAGACGTGAAGCATCTAGATGGAGTAATGCACTTTCCTCACTTCTGATGTTAAAATTCAGGCCAAGGGTCTCGGCAGCTTGCTCCGCGGCTTTGTAAAGGAACGCCCCTTCGCCAATCATCTCGTGGTTTCTGACCATCTTTAGGAGAGGATCTCTGCCATTCGCAACGATGTAAGCTGTACTCAAAACAATTCGGTTATGAAGACACTGGAGATTCAGAAGTCCGCGTCCGCCTTGCTGGCGTGAAATGTATAATCGCGGAACTGACGAATTGATATGCAAGCTTTTATGCATATGCATGATCTTACGCGTGGTGACATCAAGGGCCTTAAGCTCGTTCTTCGTCCATTGAACCACCCCAAACGAGTAGAGTAGGACCGGGACGGCAAGCATGTTAGTCGCAGATACCTTGTTCAACGCCGACAGATTGGAAGACCAAATCTGTCGAAGAAGATGCTTGTATCTGCTTCGGAGAGACTCCTTCACTGATGTTACGTCCTGAATGCGGCTTTGAGGCACGCCCAGGTATGTATAGGTCTCTCCAGTGTTAAGATGTCTAATAACACTTATATCCACAAGCTCAGGGTCCTTGGGAACGCCAGTAATCTTTCCTTTCTTCAAATGAATTTTGGCACACTTGTCCAAACCAAAGTCCATCCCAATCTCTCCTGTGTAGTTCTTGACGATATTTAAAGCAGTTTGAAGTTTGCTTTTACCAGCGGCATAGATCTTCAGGTCATCCATATAGAATACATGAGTGACCTTATGCTCACGCTGATTAGTGTCGCCACAGAGGTATCCAGGAGAATTTCGTAGTGCAAGAGATAGAGGCAAAAGTGTGATGCAAAAAAGCAAAGGGCTCATACTATCCCCTTGAAAGACGCCCCTCTGGAAGGTGACGTTGTTCGTCGTCAGACGATAATTCCTAGATGAGATGGTAAATCTAGTTTTCCAAAGAGGCATCAATCTCTCTATGCATCTCACTATGTGTGGATGTACCTTCAAGCTTTCCAACAGACAGATGATAAGTCTATGAGAGGTTGAATCAAAAGCTTTCCGGTAGTCAATCCAGGCCATTGACAGGACGCGCTGATGGACTGTAGCGTCTTTACAGACACACCTGTCAATCAGCAGGTTCTCTCGACAGCCTGCTACACCTTTTTTCGAGCCACGTTGTTCGTACATCTCTCGCCATACAGGCTCAATTCTTCGAACAATCCTGTTGTTTAGGACAGCTGTAAAAATCTTATACAGTGTGTTCAAACAAGTTATTGGCCTGTAATTCTCTGGTTTGGACAAGTCGCCTTTTTTCGGTAGGAGCATAGTGCGTCCTAACACTAGCCACTGCGGAATGGGCATCTCCGACTTTAAATATGAGGTGAATATGCGGGCCAAATGTTGGTGTGTAGAAGTAAACTTCTTCCACCAAAAGTTCTTGATACAATCTGGTCCAGCACCGGAAAAGTTCTTCGTGCCTCTAAGTGCTTTTTTTCACCTCTTCGGCAGTGACTGATGGGCACTCCTCCTCAGATTTTATGAGGCTGTCGCAAAACTCCTTGAAGCGGATGATATTGTCAGTATCTTCCTTCAACTCTAGTGTTTTCGGGATCTTGTACACCTCTCTCCAAAAAGTCTCTACCTCCTTGGGCTTGGGTGGATTTTTTTCAAAAACAGGGGGATCACTGAAGAGGCGCGATGGGTCAGCGAGAAACTGTTGATTCTCTCTGATCCATCTCTCCCTCTTCTGTATCCTCCTCCTTGCGTCAGATAACAGCCTTATTTTGTCAACAATATGTTGCTTGATTGTCAGCAGCTTTGACTTGTTTAGTGTGTGATTCAAGGTCCTTAGTTCTTGGGCGAACTTTCGAACCCTTTCCGTGAACGGTCTACCAGATGTTATGTAGTCAATCACACATTGAACACGGGACGCATTCTGTCTTGCCCATCCAATTTTCTTGTTCAGTTGATGCAAGCGTCTTCTTGTCTTTTGATCCATCGTCGGTTTGAGCCTTCGATTTGAATCAGCCAAAGCTCTCGCAGCACCATAAACTGAGCAATTGATGGTCCAGAGGTCGGACTCTTGCGAGATATCTCCACAAAGGGAGGCATCCATTTCAGCCAGATCTTGGGGCTTAAGAGGAACTTGCATGTTGATGTTCCTCCTTGTACTGAAATTGCCATCATCTTCAAGAAGGTGCCTACTTTCTGCGGTTGGTCTTAATGTCGTTTCATCTTCGTCTGCAGCTTGTTCAAGCAGCGGTTGAGGAAGCGCTCTGCGTACATATCCATTTTTGCGGAGGTAGTCGGCTTGATTTCGCAAAGACTGATGCGAAACGTGTTGAAGCTCTGGGTGTTTCTGGCACCACAGAGTATGCATACGCGCCATAAAGCCTCCACGAACAGGGATAATACTGGCATCGTAGCAGTCTAACACATCATTCTTAAGTTGATCCATCCACTCAATGTGGGCGTTTCGCCGGTTCGTCGTTGTGTTTCCATCTAAATTATTTTCAGCACCCCGAACTCTAGGATGATCGGCATTGTTTGCCGATCCATTGTCGGGTGCTCTGCGCGTTCGATCGTTTTGAACCGCATCTACAACATTTTGGTGGTTTGTTGGTTTCATTGTTGTTCCCACGAGCAGCTAGGGAAAGGGTTCGTCCATCCTTGTAGAGCCCCGCGTGCAAGGATAAGGCTATTACTCTGAGACATCGCCCGATATCCCAGGGTCACCGTTAAAGACACCTCACCCAGGTGCCATGCAGCTTTCGGCACGGTTCGCACACCTTCGCTTAGGGGTTATTCCTTCGGGACCATCCCTGGACAATTGTCCGCGACTGCTTATTAATTATTGTACCCATATTCAGCAGAAACCCTTGGTACGGGGACCCTCTATCCGCAACCCGAGGACGCGTTCGGTGGCTTTGTCATAAGCCCTTCGGTTCTATTCCAAGGGAATCGAAACCGAAACCGAAGGCTCTCCGGCGGGGACTCGAACCCCGGTCTCCCGCGTGACAGGCGGGGATACTTACCACTATACTACCGAAGATATATATATATATAATAATTATAATGAAATAAGTTATTTATATTATTTCTAATTTAGATGTGAAATTCGCCAGGATATAATAAATACGACTTTTGACGCTTTTATCTACCTTGCGTTTTTTTTAAATTCAGCAAATCGCATTGTTTTATTGTTTTATTCATAAATTTGAAAAAGTGTCCCATTGGTTCAGAAATTACAACAATTCTTTCGAATTCACAGATTTTGCTTGTGAAGAATAATAAAAATCAGAAATTACAATACTTTATCTTTTTAATTTGAAATTATTTCAAAATGTACAAAAAACATGCTTAACTTTAACCAAAAAATATATAATGAATTTTCGATTCAAATGATGAATTTTCAACCCAGAAGATTAATTTTGTATTCCGAAAAAGAATTTTTACCAAAGTACATTAATTTTTAATGAGATCGGTTAATTTTTAAGTAAAAAATATCAATCTACAGAAAAATCAAATAATTAAACTTTCAGTTTGAAATTATTCTTTTAGCCAAAAAGAACGGATATTTAGCTAAGACTGAACGAATTTTTAGCAAAAAAAAAACTAATTTTTTCACAAAATAAATACACTTTCCACTAAAACTATGAATCTTCAGTTGAATTTCAAACTTTTTGAATTCATCTTTTTGGTCGAAGATTTATTCTTCTATCCAAAAGGAAGAAGAATCTTCAAAAAAGGTGAATTTTCATTCAAAAATGGAATAGCTGATTTTTTAGTTAAAAAATTAATTTTACACACAAAAAGATAAATATAACTCGAAATTAAACCGTTCGATTTCTGGCTAACAAGATTAGTTTTTAACAAAGGAACAATCATCAAGAAAATAGTTCATTTCTTTACCAAATAATTGAATCTTCAACTAAAATGATGATTGTCTGCTGGATTGAGATCGGAGACTTAGGTATTTCTTTTTGCCTGTCAAGACGGCGTTATAGACATCTTAGTTTACCGGGAGCACATAATGAATGTACCTGTAAGCGATACCAACTACCGAACGTGCAAGCAAGAGCCAGAAACACTTGGACATGTTCTCAGTGGATGTTCTAAATATACACGCTACGCGTACATATAGAGACACGATGCAGCTCTAAAAGTATTATACGACCATCTTAGGTATTTCTATGGTGTTGATCTATTGCCCGTCTTGCCGTACGTCCAGGAGGAACTTGATTCCGTTTAGGAGAATGATCAGTGTAAGATCTACTGGAATTTCTCATTCTCCAACACTCAACGTATCAGTGCTACGAAGCCTGATATTTTCCTCCAAGATCTGAAGAACAAGATCATTCAAGTGATTGAATTCTCGGCACCAGCCGATGAAAATATCACGGCAAAGGAGGGAGAAAAACGAGCGAAATATCAAACACTTCTTTTCAAGCTGAGTAGGCTGTGCCAAGGCTAGAAAGTCCACCTTATAATTATCATAGTCGGCTGTCTTAGAGGTATGAAAGCTTCATTTATCAGCCAACTCAACAAGATACCGGCTTGCGAGCGTCAGGCTTATTTCATTGCGAACCGGATGCAAAAGGCTGTTCTTCTGGGATCACTCCATCTGGTCCGTCAACACTTTTCCTCTTAAATTCCACAAAAATTGGTAGCTCTAAAAAAGTATCCAGAGGTGAAACCTTTATCTCCAACTGTCTTGTCTGCCGCGTAAGGTCATCCACGGCTAGAGACCTGACTCCAAGGAACAGTGATGCCCGATGTTATCAAGCGTAAATTTCCTGCTCTTGCTTACCTTCTAGGACAGAAGGAGCAGAAGCGGATGACGTATATGTTCCAGTAGCTTCGGGATTGGTTTCTTTATGCAACCATGATCGTAGCTTCCGGAGCCTAAAACTTTTCTAATAATTGTTTTGAACCCCCATAAACCCCCATCATGCACTTGACTACAACCCAGTCCGTGAACGATGGGGTAAAAACCAGGCTTTGCCCAATATGTCAAGGTGCTCTTATCAAGTCACTTGATTGCATTATGATAATGCGTCCGTGACTGATAATATGAACCGAGATAACCCGGTGCATAATATTTACACAAACAAGAAATCCAACTCTAACCAAGAAGGCCTTCGATATATTGGACAATAACCATCTTAAGCCTGAGAGAAAAATGAGATAAATTGTTTAAACGATTATATTTGTGAGTAATATTTTTTTTCTATCGAGCTCTCTCTAATTAAAAATTTGACAAAAAGTGAAAAATAGAGATGAAAAGCCACGAATTTCTATCTTCATTCTAAAAGAAAATTGCTGAGAATAATAATGAGTTCTTTTAAAGATTCATCTAAACATCTTATTATCAGCATAAAGTAGTGTTTTATGTATCAGAAGAAATTTGCATTGGAAGAACCAAAAACAAGTCATAATTAACGCCAAAAACTCACAAAACCAATTTTCCACTTATGGGGGTTTTTGGAACCCTATAAAACAGACTTATGGGGGTGATATTTGAAAAGTAATTTTTTATTCGTATTCTACGGCTAACTGTTAAAAGAAATGTTGAGTTTCAACTCGATTCAGCTAATAATGAGGATTCTCAATGGAATTTGCAAAAACGTATTTTTTTCTCATGGTTTTTTTCAACAGAGAAAATAAATCTATTTTTGAGCAGATTCGAATAAATATCCGGTCGTTCTTCTTGAAAGTAAAGAATAATAAAATTCCAATGCGCTGCTGCGTATGAGCCGCCTTTTCCTTATCCCGGGAATCGGTTGAGTGATCGCAAAAATAAAGTGCCCAATTGGACCCTGATTTGAAAATTCAATAAGTAAATATTTAAGTCAAAGCCGTTACCGAAAAAATGATTATTCTAAATAAAAACCACGAGCTTTCTTATAAGGTAGTTTTTGCGCAAAAAATCAGATTCGTGAAAACAATTGTTCTCCAATGATTCTGAGAGAGAAAATAATATTACTGATCACTTGTAATGTCAAATTCAAATGGAAAACAGGACTCCTAACAACAAAATTTCAAAACAGACAGAAAACATTTACGTAGACAAAGGATTTTGCAGATAATTTTTTTTCACTATCGCTTTTTGTCATTTTTTTGAAAATTGGGGCATATTTAACAAATAAATACTCTTTCCGGGGAAAAATGCATTACAAATCTACTATTTTCAATTTTGAAAGTAAATTGTTCTGCGACTGAAATTGTCGGAATATTTTTTTTTAAGAAAACATATTTTAAACAAATAACTGTATTTAGGAGCTGCTCCCTTATTTTAAAAATGAGAAATAATAGAAAATGTATAGAATTCCTGAAAATAAAACAAGAATTCAACGATAAAATTTGGACAACCACCACAAAATGCTCCTATTGCAATTCCTCTTCTATTCCTCTTTTTTATTTTTGTCCAAAGAAAGCAATTTTTTTACTTTGTTTTTTAGGAATTGCAATAGGAGCATTTTGTGGTGGTTGTCCAAACTTTATCGTTGAATTCTAGTTTTATTTTCAGCAATTCTGTATATTGACTTGATTATTGGACGTTAAATGGGATTTTGAATTTGATTTTAGACTGATTTGAAATTCTTGAATTTCAGACATAATAGAGTTATGGGAAGTTCTTTTCAGAAAAAAAGCCATGATTTATTGACAGTCAACCATTTTCAAAAACTGGTCGGATGCGACTGTAAGACAAAATTAAATTACAAAAACTATTGTTAAAATCATTATTTTTCGTAACTTCTCAACTTTGCGTAAAAAGTATAATTATTTTTAGTTACTTCTTTTATTTGCGAATTTCCAAAGATTACGTACATAGATGAATGATACAATAAATTAAAAATAATGAGTGATTCTTATCTTTTATTATGATGCAATAAATTGTAAATATATTATCTGGTGGAGGCGAAGCATGTCGTTTGTTTAACAGTTTCACAATATTATAGCCTTCATGTTGCTTAAATGAGTTCATCATTTTTTAAGATTTAATATTTTGTTTGCATTTTCATACATACGTCCGCACACAGTATTAACGTTCGTTTTTACACATTATGTCATCTTTAACTATTCCTAAGGGTCCATGGACAATAAATATAGCAAATATGGAAAAATTTGAGATCTGAAATCAACAATCTTTCTCGCTTTGCCTTATTTATTTTATAGAACAAATAAAGCCGGTTATTGAGTAGATGTATTAAAAATGAGTATATAAAGCAGCCGTTCATCAAGTCGCTCTTCCAACGCAATTCTGACCATTAGTTTCATTATTCCTTTGTCTGTCATTGTGATTATTTAAAAAAATGAAGGAATATTTTGCTATTTTACTTCTAACATTTGTCAGCTTCATTCACTGCGCTAGTAAGTATAATATAATATTATAATCATTATTCATCTTTATTAAAAGCATCCAATTTGAACTGTTCATTCCTAATGAGATTTCCAAAAGTGGAAATTTACGTAATTGCACAATGCAAAGAACTTCAGAGATATTGTTATATTTTACACGCTAAAAAATGAAACAAAACTGAACTAATTGACAACTTTCTAATTTGAATACGTTTTATTCTCAATGCTTCAAAATTTATCATTATTTGGAAACAAAACACTCGAAATCCTACCCAATTCAAAGCAGTATCTTCAAAATTTGAACCACTGAGAATTCAAAACCTCAAAAAAATGGAAAAATCTCTAAACACCAGTCAATTGAAATTATCGTTTGCTTCTAAGTAGAATTCATTATGAATTACATAATTGAAATGTAGAAAACTATAATCTCAAAAATTTTTACTTCTTCAAGTACTGAGTTGGCAGTTTTTTATTCAAAAATATTCCAAGCTCCACAAATCGAGTTCTTTTTAATATCAATTTCTTAACATTTGTTGCAATATATTATCAAATCAGATGAACTGAACAATTTTGAATTGAATGCTCATGTAAATCACAAAGTGCAGAGAAAAAGCATTTTACTATATTATAATTAATAATAGCACTGGTCAACAGAATACGGTCAATGGATTCATGAAAAAGACAATTTTTTTTATATGAGGTACGTCAGGTTTCTGAGATTTCAAAGACCTTTTAAAGACACCCTGTGTCTTTAAGAGATATTTCTAACTTTTCGAAGAGGATATTGTTATGGAATAATAATAAAATATTACTTTTCACATATCAACCCCATAAGTCTGTTTTGTAGAGTCTCAAAAAAAAACCCATAATGGAAAAAATGGGTTTTGCTATTCTTTGGCGCTAATTATAATTTGTTCCCGTTTCAGTTTTTCTGAAATTTACAATTATGAAAATTAGTTATTTATTTACAATTATCAGTCTACCTCTCACATAGGGTGAGTTAATAATTATTTCAATTTGGCAAAAATAATTATTTTAAAAAAAATCATTATTATTTATTACTATCTTCTTCTTTATTAGTGCAATATAGTGGCGGTTCCTTCTGAAATGTTTGACTTTTGCCCAATTTTTACTTAATGAAGTAATAAATAATGGGGTGACTGACAACTTTGCACGTGCCCAACTGTGCACGTTGATGGCCGGACGGACAACTGTGCACGTCCATCTGTGCACGTCCAAGACCACAGGAGCCCATCTGTGCACGTCGAAATTTCGACGTGCACAGTTGTCATTTGGACAACTGTGCACGTGCACAGATGGTACTTGGACAACTGTGCACGTCGAAATTTAGACGTGCACAGTTGTCATTTGGACAACTGTGCACGTGCACAGATGGTACTTGGACAACTGTGCACGTCGAAATTTAGACGTGCACAGTTGTCACTTGGACAACTGTGCACTTGCACAGATGGTACTTGGACAACTGTGCACGTCGAAATTTAGACGTGCACAGATGGACTCATGTGCACTTTAACGTGCACAGATGTCACTTTCCTAACTGTGCACGTGCACAGTTGTCACTTGCCCAACTGTGCACGTGCACAGATGTCCCCTGTCCAACTGTGCACGTGCACAGATGTCCCTTTCCCATCTGTGCACGTGCACATATGTCACTCAAGGAATTCAGAAAATTCAAGGAATTAAAAAAAGTCAAGCAATTCGGAGAATTGGAGTAATTCAGAGAGTTAAAGGAATTCAGAGAATTCAACGATTTCAATGCATCCATCGAATTCACTACGAATTCACGGAAATCTGTGAATTCCTTGAATTCCATGAATTTGTCGAAAGTGAGGCTCGCGGGATTTTCAAACTTTTGCGCATGTCCGAATTCTTTCTCCCATTTGTTCTTTAGAATTGAACGCTTTCTGGCTATAGTCTTGGAAAGTTTATCGTTTAACAGTCAAATTTTGGGCTGCAAAATATTAGTATTCGACTAGGAAATATCAATTTAACAAATTTTAATAGATTTGTGAATCTTACCTTTGGAGTGATCCGTACAGTTCTTATATTCGGAACCAATTATGAATTTTTGTACGAAAAAGCACTTAAAGCTAGGCCAATTTATGAGATACGATAAATAGAGAGAATTCGCAAGGTTTTATAGTTGTTTTTATGGAAGTTAAACTGTGGAATCCGTTGATTTCAAAAAATTTTGCACTATTTTTCACCCATGCTTGAGGAAGGGAACTTTTTTTCTTGCGGGACATGACACTTCATTTTCCCACTTATGAAGTATTAAGCAGAAAATTTTCAAGAAAATCGTGCCAGGTTCAGCAAGATAATTTAATATTAACGATTCAATCGCAAATTTTCGAAAAGGCCTTTTTCCAGAGGAAATACACGTGAACATTCATAGGCTCTGAACAACCTCTAAAAATCAATTGATTTTAAAATGAGAAAAATACGTGCTTACTTTTTTGTGTTTGAATAAATCTGGCGGGCGACACCAAGAAAATTTGAAGAAAAACATGTGAACCACCCAAATAAATAAACCTTAAGATTTCTCTCACCAATGACCAAGAAAAATGTGTAACCTGTCATTATACATCGCCACATAAACAACAGTAAAACACTCATTAAAAATATTTTTTTAAATTTCTTTCCCAGTTTATTTTCTGTGAAATCATAAAAAAAGGCATAAAAGAAATAAACGATTTGGTCAAATCAAAGACAGATAAGTAACTAGAAAGTCTCTATACCCACTGGAAGACTCAAAGAAGCTAAATAAGATGAAACTATTGAAAAGTAAATTCAAAATAGTACATTGTGTATCGGGGGCGTAAAGAAGGCTATTTTGATGAGTCAAAATAGCCGTACGCCCTTGACACACACTGTACTGTATTTGTATGTGTAGCGGGCCTAAAGTTTTATATAGCGGGCGCAAAGTTTCATGTCAGCCCGGTGGCGGAGTGCGCATGTCCGAACGTCACTGGGCTGGAAGTGGCCACATTACGCCTGCTTCACGTGCATGCAATGGCGCGTTTTTAAGGGGGTCGAACGAAAAGAGATTTTCACATATCTTAAATAATTTGAAAGGAATAATTTCATCAAAATAATATTTGAAATATTTTAAAACTAACTTTAAGAAAGTTAATACGCTCCATTCCACCAGGATTGAATAATTTCAACTGTTGGAAATTTATTATACGTAGATACAAAGGATCACCCTCGTATAAACCCTTACGTAAGGACATAAACGTGCACAGTTGGGCAAGTGACATCTGTGCACGTGCACAGTTGGGCAAGGGACATCTGTGCACGTGCACAGTTGGGCAAGTGACAACTGTGCACGTGTACAGTTAGGAAAGTGACATCTGTGCACGTTAAAGTGCACAGGAGTCCATCTGTGCACGTCTAAATTTCGACGTGCACAGTTGTCATTTGGACAACTGTGCACGTGCACAGATGGTACTTGGACAACTGTGCACGTCGAAATTTAGACGTGCACAGTTGTCCCTCTGACCAACGACGTGCACAGTTGTCCGTCTGGCCATCGACGTGCACAGTTGGGCACGTGCAAAGTTGCTACGTGCAAAGTTGACCCCATCCCTAAATAATGCTGGCTTACAAACATAGTTGTTTAAACAATTTTTAATTGTCTTTAACTTCTTCTCTTAGATAAGTGCTAAAAAGTTGCTTTTTTTCTAAACTCTTCAACTTTTGGCCACTTTCCACTCAGTCAGGTAATAGTTAATGCAAGTTATTGAACATGCTCATTTAAACATTTGATTATTTTTTATGATTATATTCTCTTGAAGTAATGCTTAAAAGTTGCTTTTTGCTGAAATCTATAGTTTCGTTTGACTTTTTAGTCATGAACAAATATTAATTGAATCTCATAGTATTTGAAATAGCATTTCAGTAATACATAAATTATTTAATGAAAAGTATTTTAGTAAAAGAAAAATTTGGAATTGAACATATTTTAATATCACCCCCCCCCCCCCCCTGCAGCAAAATATATTCATAAAAAAGAAAGAAACCGCAACTCCCTGGCAATAATATAAATGAATACAGTTATTAACAGTAATAACTTTCTTGAACATTTATTTTGCTCAACTCAAATAATTATTAAGGCATTCCATGTAAGAAATAGAGAAATAGTTTGAAAAATTTAGAAAATAACGCAACTTCCTACCACTAAGCGAAAGAATATTAATAAAAATAATGAAAAATTGTTTGAACAATTACTTTCCTCAACTCCCATTGATTATCACTTCACTCTAATTCAAAAATTGACAGAAGTTAAAAATTGAGGAAAAAACTACAACTATCTAGTATTAATGTAGAAAAAGATAGCTATAGACAATAATAATTTTTTTAAGCAATACTTTTCGCTACACTAAATTGAATATATATATATATATATATATATATGATGCGGCGTGCATAGCATACGTTAGTCTAGAGAAAGAAAAACATAATCAAGAATGCAATGGCAAACTATGCGATATTTAGATCAATACCTTAGCATGGTTTCATACATAGAAAAAATTTAATCTGTATCAAGTCAAATACTTAATTATTTACTCTTCCAAAAAAGTCCACATGCATCAACTCACCCTACCGGTCGGGCAATGCGGCTCGCACTATTAATTATATCTGTCTGCAAATTAAAAACAATTTCCTAGTGATGGAACGCGAGATTTCAGTAATACTAATAACGTTTTAATACATTTTGTGTGAAATGCAATAAGCTTCAATGATTTCTTCCCAACTGTAGTAATTGATGATAAACAACCAAATCAAACTTTTTGCCTTGAACCTTGAACAATCATCCTAGTTAACCTAATTTTTTCACTAATATATGTTGTAGTCATGAATGTATATTTTGAATCTTAGCACACTCTTTCATAATAAGCAGACTTTTCTAAAAGCGACGGCGTTTTATTTTCCGCTGCTGCGCATTAGCCGCTTTTCACTTATCTCGAGAATCGGTCAAGTGAGCGCAAAAATAAAATGCCCATTGGACGGTAATTTGAAAGTGCATCAAAGAACTAATTTAGAACATGCTTTTTCCGTCTCATGAATATATGTGATTCTTTGTTGACCAGTGAATGATTCAAATTGTTAAGTGTTCATACAAACTTCATAAATGTAAATTTTGTCCTTACAAAATTAGATGCAGCAGTAGGCTCCATTGAGGTGACCATGTCGGATGGCTCTATTTTTGGTATAGAAATCAAGGAGGTCACACTGACACCATTTTGGGTGAGATTTGGTCGACTTTCTTCTTGTTATCTCAAATATTCGGTTTATATAAAAACACCTGAAAACAGTTATGTTGGTGAAAATCGCGAATGGGAACACATAGCTGTGCATGCCACTCACAGGCCTGAAGAGCATCTGCCAACGAGAGTTACGATCCGTCTATACAATGAAGAGTATTCGACATCCACTAATCTTATTGATTACAATCACGATGATCCATCTGCAAATCCTCCTATGGGGCCTCATGGCAACGTTTACATTGCAGTAGAAGGAACTCGAATTGTAAAGACTGCGCAGTTAAAATTTGGCGGCTTGAATCAAGAAATGGCTTCAGTAGCATCGGGGCGACTACCCTGGGCGTTCCGGCGTCACACCAACGGTAAATAGACGGTGCCGTCTATGTCTCTGCACTATCCGCAGGCTTCAATGAGTACAGTTCCACTGACCAAGCTTCGGTGGCGTGGCGTCGCTTATACGTGAGTGGCGTGGCGTATCCATTGGCTTGGAAGTGGAGGGGATACATAGGTTGGAAAGAGAAGGCGGATACCACTTTCGGACTCCTCGCTTACTCCTGTTTATCCCCTCCACCTCCAGGGCGCAATATAGGCTACGCCACTCACGTATAAGCGAAGCCACGCCGCCGAAGCTTGGTTGGTGGATATACTGAATGAAGCTCGAGCTCAACGGTAGACACTCAACTTGCGTCCGACCGTCAGCTTAGGGACTTCCATTCCTTTTCTGATCCTCTACCCCATCCTAGGAATTATACTCTGTTTCTTTATTAGCTTCGAATTCAGTCCTAACCCTAACCTTTTCCTAATTTTGTATGTAAAGAATTGGTATATTCGAGTGTTTTGCTGACCGCTGGACGGTACTCGTATGACCGCGAAGTAGTTATTTTTTGGTTATAATCGAGTGCTTTTTGAAACATTACTCTTAATTATATCGAGTCAATACATCATTCGGTCGCTAAGTTCCAATTAATTTCAGAAGAACGGTGGTGTACTAAAATAACTGCATGTGAAATAAAAAATGCAACGTGTCATGATTATCCAGAAAATTAGTTGAATTTGCTGTAATTATAAATATGTAAGACTCCTCCCGGAGGTTTTTTGATGACATGGTTTTCCCTGCCAGGTTGATCTGAAGCAATGCCATAACAAAATTTGGTGATGTGGATGCCCAGGCAAATGCGGGAGTCTCTTCGCCTCTTCTTTCAATAAACTTAAATGATTTAATTCAGGTGACACATCAATATTAACCTGCCCACTCTGCACCCTCAATGTTGATATCCGATCAAATTCTGTTTTGATTTCGAAACATACACAAATAAATTGCTTAAATAAAAACACACATTTTGAGTATAAAATTAAAATATTACCAGGGGGCAATTCACAACTAGTACAGTACAGATTACCAGGGTCCGAGTACTAGGCGTCTGATTCACTTTCGATTAAATGATTTTGAATTAAAAGCTCTCGTGTTCACACGGAGATTAAAAAAATTCGGCACACCTCTCTTTTGTTATATTTTTAATTTATTATTATTTTCTTACATATATATATATGTAATATAACATAATAATTTTAATCAAATAAGCTATTTATATTATTTCTAATTTAGATGTAAGATTCGCCAGGAGATAATAAATACGAATCTTGACGCTTTTATCTACCTTTGTTTTTTTTGATAATTTAAAAATCTACAGATTTTGCTAGCGAAGAATAATAAAAATTAGAAATCCCAATAATTATTCATCTCATAATTGAAAATTATTCCAAAATGTACAAAAAACATGTTAAATTTTTAACAAAAAAATATGTCAATTCTTATCAAAAATAGAATAGATAAATCCTCAGTTCAAAAAAATGAATTTTCAACTCAAACGATGAAATTACAACCCAGAAGAATAATTTTCTACTTCAAAAACGAATTTTTACCAAAGTACATTAATTTTTAAAGAGCTTGTTTGATTTTTAGATAAAAAATATCAAACTACACAACAATCAAATAATGAAACCTTCAGTTTGAAGTGATTCTTTTAAACACAAAAAAACGGATATTTAGCTAAGAATGCACGAATTTTCAGCAAAAAAACGAATCTTTCACAAAAGAAATACATTTTCAACTAAAACGATGAATCTTCTGTTAAATTTTCAACTTTTTTAATTCATCTTTTTGGTCGAAGATTTATTCTTCTCCCAAAAAAAAGAAGAATCTTCAAAAAAGATTATTTTCAATCAAAAACGGAATAGCTGACTTTTTAGTCAAAAAATTAATTTTCTGCACAAAAAGATAAATATCACTGAAAATGAAACCGTTAAATTGTTGGCTAACAAAATTTGTTTAAAAAAAAAAAAACAATTATCAAGAGAGTAGTTTAATTCTCTACCAAATAATTGAATTTTCAACTAAACTGACGATTGTCAAACAAAAAGTCAATTTTCAATATATTAATTGAATTTGATAAAAAAAAGGATGAACAGTGATGAAATACGACTTTATTCTGATAACATAGGACCACAAAATGTTTCTTGGAGTCTACTGAGATTCTAATAGGTGTACTTTTTTTTTGGGTTAACTGAACACGAATCCATTCTCAGAATTGAGCCAGCACGTCAGAATTTGCTGTAAAATTCGAAAAATGGCTAAAACTCCTGAATTTCTGCATACATTTCGGTCTCAAGCCCATAAACCCTAAACCCTTAACACCATACCCACAAGCCCTAAAGCCACGATCCCCAAGCCCACAAACCCCAAACTTACAAGCGCCAAACCCACAAACCCACAAACCTCAAATATAATACCAACTGAGAAATTAGTGTTGTAGGGTGTGACTTTTTTGGGTTGTTGAGTTTAGAGTTTGTGGGTATGGAGCTTGTGAGTTTGCTGGAAAGTGAAATTTGAAGGTTTGAGGTCTGTTAATGTGAAGGTGTTGTTTTGAAGTCTGACTAAAGCTTCCACATTGGTCAAATTCTTTTGGTTAGATTTTTATGATACTATCTCAAGATAGGGTGCTCGTTTAGCTTGATTCCCCTTGCCTCTCATGGTGAGGTGCTTGTTGAGCGTGAGTCACCTTGCCTCTCACGAGATTTGTTCTTTATTACTTGCTCAATGCTTATCCTTTTCTTTTCGGAAAAACGTGTTTTTTCCGGTTCAAATGATCTGCGAATGTGTGTTTGTTTATGTGCTATTTTAGTATCGCGTCTTATGTTCCAGCAGTAATCCGCCATCATTATGTTCATTCCAAGAACCTTGGTATCTTTGTTTCATTATTTTGATATCTTGATGAAACCTTTCACCGTGCTCGTAACTGAAGGCCCCAAGATTTTCCGGAAAAAATCCAAGATGTGAATGAAGGTAATGAATTTTAGAGTTCATTGAACATCCCAAATTTTTGAATGCTGTCAGCATTTCGTCAACATAATTTTTATAATACTTTTGAGACAACATTTTCAAAACCTTTGCACATTAAACACGGGCTCAATGAGCAATTTATTAAAACTATAAGAACAAGTGACAGTGATACTTTTAGCCATCTCTTCATCAAGTTCCCAAACTTATCTCGAGAAAAAATTGATGCGGGATGTTTTGATAGACCTCAAATAAGGGCTCTTATAAATGACGAAGAGTTTCTGAATAAAATGACAAGACTTGAACTTGCTGCCTGGACAGGTACAATTTTTGTGCAACAATAAGCATCCAAAATATAAATAATATGTTGAAGAAATGCTGACCGCAAACAAAAATTTGGGATGTTTAATGAACTTTGAAATTCATTACCTTCATTCACATCTTGGATTTTTTCCGGAAAATATTGGGGCCTTCAGTGAGGAGCACGGTGAAAGGTTTCATCAGAATATGAAAATACTGGAATGAAGATACCAAGGTGCTCGGAATGAAAATATGATGACCGGTTACTGCTGGAGCCTAGAGCGTGATACTAAAATACCACATAAACGAAGACCCATTCGTGGATCATTTGAAACGAAAAAACACGTTATTCCGAAAAGAAAGGATGAGCATTGAGCGAGTTATAAAGAACGAATGTCGTGAGAAGCAAGGGGACTCACGCTAAACAATCACCCAATTGTGAGAGGAAAGGAGACTCGCGTTAAAAAAGCAACTCATCGTGAGAGGCATGGGGACTGTGAATAGTATCATAAAAACTTAAGCAAACAAATTTTGCCAAAGTGGAAGCTTTTGTCAGACTTAGAAACAACTCGTTGACATTATAAGATCCCAAATCTTCAAATTTCACTCGCCAGCAAACCCGCAAGCTCCATACCCACAAACCCAAAAACCTCACACCCTACAATACCTATTTCTCAATTTGTATTATATTTGAGGTTTGTGGGCTTGTGAGTTTGGTGTTTGTGGGTTTGCAGCTTGGGTTTGGCTTTTGTGGATTAGGAGCTTGTAAGTTTGGGTTTTGTGGGTTTGGAGTTCGTGGGTTGAGGGTTTTTGGGTTTGGGATTAATGCATGTTAAGAACATTATTTGTATAAACAATTTATGATTATCAATAATAATACTCAATTTGAAAAATTCTAGAAATTTGCGGTTTTTTCTGAAATTTTCGACTACTTTTCACTTAAAGTCAGTTAATGATTCATTCAATGTAGGTGAAATAATTATATAAACAAATAATTATTGTTGATATCTACCTTCATATTTATTGATGCTACATAGTTGCGATTTCCTCTGAAATATTTATTTTTTTCACCCACTTTTTAATTAGTCAAGTGATGAATAATGCGATTCAACAAACATAGCTGTTTAAACAATTCTGAAATTTCTAAAAATTTGTCTACTTTGTTGTAAGCCAACGGCCTAAACTGAGAACCTCTGGAAATCGAAAACTGTCTACGTGACTTTTCACTCAAGTTTTCTTTTGAAAACTTGATTGAAAGGATCCTACGTGACAAATTGTCGATTTCAAGATGTTTTCAAAAGACGAGCTTGCTCACCCTCCGTGAGTCATAAGCATTAGCCGAATTTCCCTTCTCTCACAAGGCCGCCAGTTAATGATCGAAAATCCCCGTAGCCACGCAAACAGCACGTTCACGGTACGTTCAGCACGTACGCCAATGATGCCGCTCTCACTTTCAAGCGTGCTTTCCTTTTCTTCCTTTCTAGCATTTACTCTCTCTCTCTCTCTCTCTCTAGCGTCTTTCTGTCTCTTACAGGCTCATTGGAAAACACAGCCAGGCATCTCAACCGGCGATTACAAAACAAACTTTAAAAGGTTTTTAGCAGATCCATTCTTTGAAAATATTATTACATTCACCTATTAACACGAAATACGCTAAGAAAACAAGAAAAGAGAGAAGGGCAAATAGTTGTTTATTCTTTCAAGTTTATTCGATCTCGCAAACACAACTTAAAGTTTCAGAGAAAATTCCAGAACGGCCTTTCCAACTAGGTTAACTTACATAAATTAATTTAATTAATATATGTGTATTTATAAAAATATATATACACATATATCGGTGTTGGTACTTAACTATATATCTTGTATTCTTTGCAGATAACTTTGATCACCCTTATAACTAACCATGGCTTTCTCCACTGTATGATTTAATTTTACCCTATATTATAACAGTTATTCGGGGCTTTGACTTTTCAATAGATTTAAATTACTTAAATTATAAAGGATTAATATTATCAACAATAACCCCGAAGAAATTGTTTATATTTTTATACATTAATAAAAACTTTGTACGAATAAGGCGTATTTTTGCATTTAGCATGGCGAAGACGCTCGGGGTCGGAGGTAGTGCGAACGGTAGGCAGTCCCCACCGCTCGGTCGCGATCCCATTGCCAACGTTTGGCCAATCAGCGCGCTAGCCGCCGCTCCTACCGCCGCCTCGAGCTCTCGTCCCGGGCAATCAACGCAGTCTTCTGTCCCTTCGTGGGACCTGTCATCATAACCTTCGTTAAGTGATCCTATCTCCTTGTTGGAACTTCTTTTCCTATTACCTAGTTCTCTCTCACTCAACTCCCTTTCGTTTTCTTCACTTTTCGTCAGTTCCATAACTTTACCTTCCTCTTCGTTTTGTGGTTCCATCGTGCGCTATCAACCAAAAGGAATTAATTGTGTAGTGTTCAGTGCATCGGAGTGTAGTGGGTCGGTGGAGCGACCAAATAATTACAAGCCTGGTCAATACACGTCACGGTCTTGTAGATACGAGGCGAAGTTCCTACTGGAACCGAGCCCTCTATCTACCTTGTTCGAGAGAAATGAGGCCTTTTCTCTACTGGGACTGGGCCCTCTAACTCTCAAGGAAGGTTAACTTCGTTTTTCGCTTCTATCTCGCTTGCCGCGGGGCCTTCCTCTACTGAGGCGGGCCCTCCGACTTGAGGGATGGGGGACGCATCAAATTAAATTCATTTCTTTCTCGGCTTAACTCGAACGCTCCACGGGCTCACCGCCGTTTTCCGTGATTCCGGGTACCTGATTAGACGCTCGTCTTAATTAATTATTTTCACCAGTGTTTGTGAACCTACCAAACCCTTTAATGACAGGGGAAGGTCGCAAGGCACGGGCCAACCAAAAGAACCGCATGCGGTGGGCTGAGGCGGCTCGCAATCCATCAGCTGTCGAGCCGGAGTACGACCCGGCTCAACCGGAAATTTTTCCAGATAGAGTTTTAGTTTTACGGATACGCGTACGACCAGGTACGCGGGATCCTTGTCCACGGAAGGAGACGATAGCACGACGGACTCCTTTCGTTTTACCACTACCGCGCTTTCACATCTAGCCGCGACACACTTTTCCTCCAGTAAATATAACTCGGCAGTTTCTTTCTTCATCAGCGGTAACACCGCACATTCCGTCTGTTTCTCTAGCACTCAGAGTGCCTCCTAAACAGAAACTTCCTTCTCCTCGTCAAATCTTTCCTACTTCTTTCCCTATTCCAAACCATCGCCGAAACCTTCTCCTCATAAACCAACTAACGACATTCCGAATCAACCTTCTTGAAGTTACTTCTCACCACAGCCAGGACCTTCTTCGGCTATCAGCAAGACTCCACCTGCAGTCGGAAACGTTGACTCCTCCATCAACGCTGCCCCGGCCCAGGCCGCTTCTACTCCTCCAGTGAGAGCTTCTTCTGGAAACTCCGTTTCGATCCCGATGATTGAATGAAATGATGCTTATTTTCAGCTACTAAAAAAAAAAAAAAAAAGAAAAAACAAACACAAACAAAGATCATTGCCGGGTGTCTCCACACCAGCTTACTCCTTCCAAGTTGGTGAGATCTCCTGTGGATCTCCAACCTTAGACCTCCGGGTCACCTCCTCTCCTTACCTTTCATGAGGATTCCTACCCCCCCCCCCCCCCCCCACACACACACAAAAATTTGCAAAGACGCACTCGTCGCCCACTTTTTCTTGCTCTTCTTTCTCTCTCTCTCTCGCGCTCTCTCTCTCCTCCATGGACGGTCTGACCGCCTGGAAAGGACTTTTGAAGGGAGACATCAAGAGAGTCCAGCTGTCGCCAGCCGTCAGCCAACGCGATGTACCACAGGGAATGGCAGGTTTAGACAAGTGGCTCGCCAACGAACGTGCAAAGGGAAACACCGCCTCTCGGACGTCCAGACCTAGCAGCACCTAGGATTATTTTTCCTCTTCCTACTTGTGTTTTTCCTTCTCGGGGCCCCCCCCCCCTCCTCCTCTCTCGCTCTTTTCCTGCCTCTCTCCATCTGTCCTCTTCCGTCCTCACGCCACGAGGACAAATTTAAATATTATGTCAAGATTTTTAAAATATATTTCTTCAAACTGAAAATTCAACTATACCACGTTTGGTTAAAAATGTATCTTTTCGGTCATTTAAGAATGCCACTATTTTATTAAAAAATTCTAGATTTGGTTAAACATTAGTTTTTTGTAGTCGATTCGTTAAAAACTAATTTTTTTGTGAATAATCAGTCTTCATGTTCAAAATTCATTTAATAATAATTGTTTAAAATAAGTTGAATTTTCAACTAGAAAAGATCATTTTTTAAATAAAAATGTCAATTTTGAAACCAAAAATAGAATATTTGCATGTTCAATTGAAAAAATTAAATTTGATCAAAAAATGCATTTTCAAATAAATAATTAAATAATTTCTCTGTTTGTATATGCTAAAAGTCTTTACAAAATAATTATATTCTCAACCAAAGAGATAAAATTTCATACAAAAAGACCAAATCTTAACTTAAAAGGCGAATTGTCTACTAACAAAGTCGAATTTCCAAGAAGAGGATGAATTTTCAACCAAAAATGAAATACTTTTTCAGTTAAAAATGAATTTTTGACCAAATAGTTGTAATTTCTACGAAAAATGTTCATTTTTCCAACAAAAATTAAAAAATTACTATCAGTTGAAAAATTTAATTTTCGATGCAATAGTCGAATTTCTGAACAAAACTATTAATTTTTTCGACAGAAATGGAGTAATTACATTTTCAGTTTAAAAAATTATTTTTCCACAAAAAAACATAAATTTTCTAAAAAAAATAATAGTTTAATTTGTAACTAAGTAAACGTATGTTTAACTACAAAAAATAGATCTCAAAAAATTCAATGTTTAACCAACTAGTGTAATTTTTACCCAAAAAGATGCATTTTTAACTAGAAAAATTACTTCTCGGCTCACAAAATTAATTTACAGAAAAAACAATTTTCAACCAGATAGTTTGAATATCAACCAAGGAAATGTATGTTTGAATAAAAGAATAAATCTTCAAAAAATAAATATTTAAATAGTTGAAAATTTACCCAAAAATATGAATTTTCAACTGAAAACATTAATTTTCTGCCAAAAGGTAGAATTTTCATAAACAAACAAACTAATCTTTTAATGAATAGTTTAATTTTCAACCCAAAATATGGCATGAAAAATTAATTTCTAACATGAGAGTTGAATTTCTTACGAAAAACATGAATTTTCAGCACAAAAGAATTTTCAATAAAATAGTTCGATTTGAAAAAAAAAGAAATTTTGAACCAAAAACATTACTTTTCTGATAAAAAGATTGAATTTCCAACACAAAAGTTTAATTTTCAACTATAAATGTAAATGTCTATTTCTTTACAATATAGTTCAATTTTGTACCAAAAAGGTGAATCCTCAACTAAAATGATGAATCTTTAACCAAGGAAAATGAATTCTTCAAAAAGTAGTTGAATTTCGAATTCTGGCGAAAATAGTTCAATTTTCAACAAAAGAAATTAATTTTCTGACTAAAATTATGAGTCTTCAACGAAAAAGGTACATTTTCAACATAGTTGTTGAATTTTCAGCAAAAACAATGAATTTTTAATAAAGAAAAAAACAAATCTTCAATAAACAAGTTCGATTCTCAAAAAAAAATGTTTAACCAAGAAAATTGATTTTCCAAAAAAGAGTTGAATTTCTAACTGAAAAAGGTATATTTTGACCAAAAGTCAGATATTTACATTTTTAATTGAAAATTATAAATTTCCACAAAAAGAAACGAATCTTTAAGAAAATAGATGAATCTTCAACCAAGAAAGATTTTTTAAACAATTCTCAAACAAATAGTTTAATTTTTCACAAAGAAATTTAATTTCCAACTAAAAATTATAGGTCAGTCAATAAAGAAAATTCTTTCCGTCCAAAATGTTGAACTTTCAGGCGAAAAAATATCGAATTTTCTAAAAGATAATTGAATTATTAATCTGGTAATATGAAGAATGTTTTAAAAACAACTGACTTGAGGAATGCGTGGAATTTTGAATACGATTTGAAAAACATGTTATTCGGAATGACTTTGAGGTCTGGTAAATAGAACCTCAATAAGAAAAAATGCTTTTTAAAATTAAAAAAAAAAAAAAAAACATTTACAGTTTTGTCGACAGTTCAAACAAAGGTTAAACTGAACATTTTTAACATATGATAAAAATTTTCAAAGTAAATTTTTCTGAGGCTGATATCACTGAATACACAATTTTAACTAAAATGATATATATTAAAAAAAATTTAACCGAATAGTTCAATCTCCAACCCAGAAGATGATTTTTCTACCAATAAAAAGACAAATTTTCAACCAAATAGATGAATTTTCTACCAAAAGAGATGATGTTTCAGCAAAAAATATGAAAGTTTAATTTTTAACTTAGGGAAATATATCTTTCACGAAATAAAATAAATTTTTACGGGAATAGTTAAATTTTTAGTCAAAGCAGATAAATTTCCAACCAAAAAGATTAAATTTCTACAAAAAAAAAATGTTTGCCAAAAAATGTATTACTTAAATTTTTATTGACCAAATTAATTTTCAATAGAAAACCTAATTTTCAATTACAGAAATGAATTTTAATCAAATATTTTAATTTCCAATGGAATAAAAAGAATTGTTAATCAGACAGGTAATGTAATAAATTAGTCAATTTTCAAGTAAAAAAGATAAATGTTAAACCAAACATAAAATATTTCAATTGTCCGTTGAAAAAAATTGATTGATTGAATTTTGAAAAAGCGAACAAAAATGAATTTTTAAACCAATAGTTAAATTTCCAACCCAGAAGATAAATTTTCTACTAAAAAAGACAAATTTTCAACAAAACAGATGAATTTTCAAATAAACAAATGAATTTTCAATCAAAAAGATTAATAGTCTATCAGAAAAGATAAATTAAAAAAAAATAATATTAAATTTCTATCAGAAACAAAATTTACAACACAAAAAAAGAACAGTACAATTTTTAGTAAAAAACATTAATTTTCAATTTGAAAAAACTACTTTTCAATCGACGAGATGAATTTTCAACCGAAAAGAATAATTCTCTACCAAATAAAGTTTCATTCTAACAAATGAATTTACAACATTTTGAAATTTTACAAGAATTTTAAACGAAAAAGGCGAATGAGTCACTAAGAAGAAGAGTTAAAAAAATTAATTTTCAAACAAGGAAAATAATTTTTGACAAAATAGTTAGATTTTTAAGCAAAGAAAGTAATTTTTAACTGAAATAATTATAGAAAGTTTCTCAATCATATAAGATTTTCTGTAAAATCCACAACCCACTTTGTGAAGTTTCTAAACTAAACGAAGGGTTGAGTCTAGATATGAGTCAATAAGTAAATATTCAAGTCGCAGCTGTTCCTGAGAAAATGATTTTTTGTAAATAAAAATTCATGTAATATAAAAAAAGGATTCGATAGAAGAAAATAAAAAAGTTTTCTCACTTTTTAAATTTTATGTACATATTTTTTTGTCATTCGACAGATCAAGAATTCTACACACATAAGAACAAGAAGCTTCCTTCCAACGTATTTTTTGCACTAAAAAATCAGATCGCTAATCAGATTTGCTAAGAAGATCATTTGAATTCTTGAAATCAAAGCAAATTTTTCTCCCAGACACCTGAGTTTTGGTACCATAAATACAAGGCATATTTATTTTTCAAAACTTTGTTTGCATTTTCATACATATGACTGCAAACGGTATTAACTTTGTTGTTCACACATGTCACCTTTAACTTTTCCGAAGGTTCCATGGATGAGAAACATAGGAAATATGGAACACTTTTAAATCTAAAATCAACAATCTTTCTCGCTTTGCCTTATTTATTTTGGCGAACAACTAAAGCTGGTTATTGGGTAGTTGTCACCAAAATGAGTATATATACCAGTCGTTCATCAAGTCACTCTTTAAACGTAATTCTGGAAATTAATTTCCTTATTCCTTTGTTTGTCATTGTGATTATCTGAAGAAATGAAGGAATTTGCTATCTTTTTTCTCGCGTGTGTTAGCTTCGTTCGTTGCAGTAAGTATAATATAATATTATAATTATTATTTATCTCTATCAAAAGCATCCAATTTGAATTTTTCATTCCGAATGATATTTCAAAACATGAGAATTCTCATCATTGCACAATAAAGAGAATTTCAGAAATATTGTTAAAATTTACACTCTTTCAAATGAAATGAAACTTAACTAATTGGTAACTTTCCAATTTGAGTACGTTTTATTTTCAATGCTTAAAGATTTATCATAATTTGAAAATAAAACAATGGAAATTGTGAACAATTCAAACTAGTTCCTTTAAAATTTGAACCAATAAGAATTCAAAGCCTCAAAAAAATAGAAAAATCTCCAAGCACCAGTTAATTGACATTATCGTTTGTTGCTAAGTATAATTGAGTTGAAAATTTTTTATTTCAAAATATTCCAAGCTCAAAAAATCGAGTACTTTTGAATTTCTATTTCTTAAAACTTGTTGCAATATATCTTCAAATCAGAAAAAGTGAACAATTTCAAATTGAATGCTCATGTAAAGCATGAAAGTGGAAGGAAAAAGCATTTCGCTATGTTATGATTAATGATAGCACTGGTCAACAGAATAGGGTTAATGCATTCATAAAAAAGAAAGTTTTTTTTATTAGGTACATCAGATTTCTGAAATCTTTCATGTCGAATATTTTTTCATGTCACCTGCCCGCTATAAAATGCATATAGCAAATATTTTTCCACATAAATAAGTACCCTTTGTCTTCAAGAGATATTTCTGAGTTTTCAAAGAGGATATATCACGTGGAAATTTATTAATAAAAACTTAAATTTCTCGAATATTGTATAGTGACTTCAACTCGTGTTATAAGTCAGGAAAGTTACGGCAAAAATTCAAAATTCACAAAATGTAGTCTTTGGAATCTTTTCTTCATTTCAAGCTAAGAAAACTTGAAAAATCGAAACGGGTTTTCGAGAGATCATTAAAAATGTGCAACCGTATTTGCCTCGAGTTTCATTCTAAGCAGCGAGGCCGGCTGATAGCGCTGAGTTTTATCACTGATGACTTTCAAAAACGATAGATAACTTTGTCGAAGGTGAAGGTAGACAGTGAGAATGAAAACATTCAAAAAGCTCAAGAAATTAAAAGTTAAGTGAGCGCAAAAATAAAGTCCCCATTGGACGCTAATTTGAGAGTGCATCAAAAAACTAATTTAGAAAATGCTTTTTCCATCTCATAAATGTTTGTCATTCTTTGTTGACCAGTGATTGATTAAAATTGTTGAATGTTCAGGATACTATTGTACAAAAGATTAATGAATATAAATTTTGTCCTTACAAAATTAGATCTACGAGTAGGCTCCATTGAGATGACGTTGACAGATGGCTCTGTTTATCGTGCAGAATTCCAGGAGGCCTCAGAACAACCATATTGGATGAGACGTCAGGCACCTGGTAATCATTATCCAACATATGGGGCTTATATCATACAACATGAAAAAGCCTTTACTAAAACAATCACCGAATGGGAACCCATATCTCTGCGTCCCAACCACAATCCTGAAGATGTACATTATCCAGCGGGAGTTACGATCCGTCTATACCATGAAGCGTTTTCGGCATTCAATAATTTTGTTACTTACCATTACAATAGTCCAGCTCGAAATCTTCCTATCGGGCCTCGTGGCAACGTTTACATTGCAGTCAAAGGAACTCAAACTGTATGGAGTGCAGAGTTGCAATTTGACGGCTTGAGTCAAGAAGAAACGTTTCCACTAGTAATCGGCAGGACGAGACTAACTCCCTGGGCGCTCCGGCGTCACACCAACGGTAAATAAGACGATGCCGTTAATGCCTACACACTATGCGCAGACTTCAAGGAGGAACAAATACACTGAATAAATATCGAGCTGCCTTTCTTTTAAATTTCATTGCGTATCAGCAAATAAATGTGACAAGTGTAGTGTGATGGTGAAGCAGCGGTGCACACGAGTTTCGCCCCGCGGTCGAAATGTTCAACGGTAGACACTGAACTTACGTCCGACGGTCAGCCAAGGCAGACATACCCAACTCGGGGAAATTCCCTCGGGGAAATTCCCTCGGGGAAATTTCCCTCCGGGAACACATGTTCTGCGTCCACCCCTCTTTCTCCTAGGGCAGACCTGCCCAACTCGGGGAAATTCCCTTAGGGAACACATGTTCCGCATCCAACACTCTTTCGCCTAGAGAGCGTAGTGGTGGTAGACGCATGCACGTGGTAGACGTATACGTCACAGAGGAGAGATTCTCCCAAGCGTTTACTAACGCTCCCGCTCTCTAGGAAAAAGAGTGGGGATCGCGGCACATGTGTTCTCTAAGAGAATTTCCCCGAGTTGGGCAGGTCTGTCCTAGGGAGCTGGAGTGGTGGTAAACGCTTGCGAATATCTCGCATTTGTGACGTACGCGTCTACCATGCGCATGCGCCTACCACCTCTCCCGCTCTCTAGGAGAAAGAGAGGTGGACGCGGAACATATGTTCCCGGAGGGAATTTCCCCGAATTTGGTATGTCTGAGCTAAAGCACTGACATTCCTTTTCTGATTTTCTAACCACATCCTGGAGATGATACTCTGTTTCTTTATTAGCTTCAAATTGAGTCCTAACCTTTTCCTAATTTTTTATGCAAAAATTGATATATTTTGAAAAATATATTAAAATACAACGAAAACCACCTGTTCAGAAATGTGGAACGGATGGGACGAAATTATGACCAGCGAGCGGAATTCGCTACGGGATCGAGATATTCAACACGGAATTAGTGAGTTTTGCAGACCACTGGACGAAACTCGTGTGACCGCGAAGTAGTTAAATTTTGCTTTTTATGGAATGCTTTTCCTAATATTATTTTTAATTATTTTAAGTCAATATATAATTCTGTTGTTAAGTTACGATTAATTTTAGAAGAACTGTGTGTGCTTTAGTTTCCGTTTTCATGTAAAATAACGAATTCAACGTGTCATTATTATCCAGATAATTAGTTGAATTTACTGTAATTATAAATATGTAAGACTCCTCCTGGAGGTTTTTTGATGACATGGTTTTTTCCTGCCGGGTTGATCTAAAGCAATGCCATAACGAAATTTGGTAATGTGGATGCGCAGGCAAATGCCGGAGTCTCTTCGCTTATTATTTCAATAAACTTAAATTACTTGATTTAAGTGACTAATTGATGTTGACTTGCCCACTGTGCACCCTAATTGTTGGTTTGCGATCAAAATTTGTTTGATTTCGAAACATACACTTATAAATTACCTAAATAATAAAAAAAATTTTGAGCATAAATTTAAAATATTACCAGCCGGAAATTGATGACTAGCTCAGTACAGATAACTTGGGTCCGAGTACAGCTTGCAGCTGACTACTGTGACGTTTTAGATTTTCTGAAACGCACAAATTTACTTTCGATTGAATTATTTTGAACTCAAACATATATAATAATTATAGTCAGTTCATTTATTTATATTATTTTTAATTTAGATCTGAGATTTGCCAGGAAATAATAGAAACGTCTTTTGACGCTTTTATCTACCTTGCGTTTTTTCTAATTCAGAAAATCTTATTGTTTCATTCGAAAATCAGAAAAAGTGTCTTATTGGTTCAAGAATTACAACAATTTTTTTCAAATTTTCAGATTTCGCTAGCGAAGAATAATAAAAAAGTACAAATTTCAATTTTTTTTTTGCCTAATTTAAAATTGTTTCAAAATGTACAAAAAACATGTTTAATTTTCAACCAAAGAATATAAAAATTCTTATCAAAAATAGAATAGGTATATCCTCAGTTCAAACAAATAAATTTCCAATTCAAATGATCAATTTTCAACCCAGAAGATTAATTTTCTACTACAATAATGAATTTTTCTCAAAGCAAATTATTTTGTAAACAGATTGTTTAATTTTTAAGTGAAGAACATGAATCTACACAACAATCTAAGAAAAAACGAATGTTTAACTAGAAAAACGAATTTTTCAAAAAAGGAATACGGAGGAAATAAATTTTCTACCAAAAAAAAAGAAGAATTTTCAAAAAAAGATGAATTTTTAATCAAAAAAGGTATGGCTGATTTTTCAGTTGAAAGATTGATTTTCCACACATTAAGATAAATATCACCGAAAATGAAACCGTTAAATTTTTAACCAAGAAAATTAGTTTTAAACAAAAAAAAACAATTATCAACAAAATACTTTAATTGTTCAGGCGATGGAATGTATTTTCAAATAAATTTATGAATCTTCACCAAAATAATGAATGTTTGACAAAAAAGTCTAATTTTGAACAAAATACATAAATTTTCTCCCAAGTGATTGAATTTTCAACTAAGCTAGGTACATTTTTAACCATTAATAAAATAATTACATTTTTAGGTTGAAAAATTCATTCTCAACCAAAAAAAAAAAAAAATTTCCAACAGAATAGTTCAATTCTCTACCAAATAATTGAATTGTCGACTAAAATGACGATTGTCAAACCAAAAGTAAATTTTTAATATAGTAATTGAATTTTTAGAGGAAAAAAGTATTTTCTACGTACAAAAAAAAACATTTTCAACCAAATAGTTGAATTTGCAACAAAAAAT
The DNA here is from genome assembly GCA_932178445.1 of Andricus quercusramuli. NCBI lineage: Eukaryota > Metazoa > Arthropoda > Insecta > Hymenoptera > Cynipidae > Andricus > Andricus quercusramuli. The sequence goes on from CAKNXH010000128.1 coordinate 245,800, forward strand.
ATTAATTTTCTATGAAAAAAAAAACAAACAAATTTCCATCAAAATAGAAGAATTTTCAGCAAAATAGGTCAATTTTCTGTAAAAAAAACGATTTTTCAAACAAATAGTTGACTTTTCTGCTAAAAATATGAATTTTCAACAAAAAGGATGAATTTTCTATTTAAAAAAATAACCGATTTATCAACCAAACAGTTCAGTTTTCTGAAAAATAGATGAATTTTCAGGAAAAAGATTAATTTTCTATCTGAAATAACGAATTTTCAACGAAATAGTTGAATTTTGAACAAAAAAATGAATTTTCTATGAATATTTTCAACCAAATAGTTCAATTTTCTACCGAATAAATGAATTTTCAGCAAAAAGGTCAATTGTCTATGTAAAATCGATTTTTTAACCAAATAGTTCAATTTTCTAATAAATAGATGAATTTTCAACAGAAATTATAAATTTTCTATTTAAAAAACACGATTTTTTAACCAAATAGTTCAATTTCTAAAAAATAGATGAATTTTCA
>CAKNXH010000128.1:246323-280876 GCA_932178445.1 Andricus quercusramuli
TTTTTTAACCAAATAGTTCAATTTCTAAAAAATAGATGAATTTTCATCAAAAGGGATTAATTTTCTATTAAAAAAACAACCGAATTTTCAACGAAATAGTTCAATTTTCTAAAAAACAGATAAATTTTCTATTAAAAAAAAGAACGAATTTTCAACCAAATAGATGGATTTTGAACTAAATGAGATCAATTTCCAACCAAAAATGGAATAGTTACATTTTCAGTTTAAAAAATTACTTGTTAACCAAAAAAAAAACGAATTTTCAACAAGTAATTCAATTTTCTTTCAAATAGATAAATTTATAAAAAATGATAAAAAGTGATGAAATACTACTTCATACTGATAATTACGTGTTCACGTAAATTGTGTAAACAATTTATTATCATTCTTAATAGAATTATGTTAGAATAATGCTAGAAAATGGCAGTTCTCTCATAAGTTTTCAATTTTTTGTCTAATTTGCAATAAGATTGAGTTAAATGATTAATGAATTTCAAGAAATTTTGTTATATAAACAATTTATTATTAATAATAATAATATTCAATTTGAAAAATGCTAGAAATTTGCGATTTTTTCTGAAATTTTCGACTATTGGTCTACTTGTCACTTAAAGTGAGTTAATAATTAATTCAATTCAGGTAAAATAATTACATAAACAAATCATTATTAATTATTGAATCTGTAAACTTTCACCAGTGATTGGTAATTTTTTTTAACAATCCTTGTTTAGAAAGAAAATAAAAATTTTTCAAACCGGAAAGAAAACTCTGTTGCAAAGAAGCACATGAAGACGGTTAATCTGTATAAATAATTTCGGGGCCATCGATTTCTTGTCATTCTAAGATTGTAAAAAAATCTCATTTTTCATAATTTTGTTCAAACAGTCAGAAGGCAACGTTTTCACATTGGAGACGGGATTGCGTCACGTTAATGATTTCACAATATGTCCTTCTTCTCAATACTAGAATTAAGAATGTTACAAAATCGCATTATTTTATTAGACTTTTCTATTTTTCATTTTTTTTATTTTTTCAAACCTCTTTTTAATTATTATGTACAGTAGGGTGGTCAAATTTTTTTTTAATTTTCATGAAAAACGAACAGAAATTTGGTCGAATCTAAAAAATGTTTATTTATTATTTGTTCATAATTAAAAGGGTAGAGCAAAGCTTAACATTTCAGAAGAAACCGCTAATTTCTAACACTTATCTAAGAGAAAATAGTTAAAAAAAAAAAATTGATTAGCATTTCGAACTCGAAAGTTCATTGCCTCACTACCCGATCCGGGTAGTGTTTCTAGGTGTATAAATACTACCAGTGTGGGTCCACCACTCCCACGACGGGTCAACAACACGCAGTATTCCCCGAACGGTCACCCATCCAAGTACTAACCGCGCCCAACACTGCTTAACTTCAGTGATCTAACGGGAACTGGTGTTTTCAGCGTGGTATCGCCGAAAATAGTTAAAAACAATAATAAATTATTTAAACAACTATTTTTATTGACTTCCGTTTCCCGCGTGAAAGTGTGTGGCAGTGGTGAAATTTGGTGCTGAGTTTTTCTGATAATTGTGGTGAAATTTGAGGTGAGTGGCTTGTGATAGTGTGTAGAGGGGTTCGTTTGTGAGGGGTTGATTGAGAGATTGAAAGATTGACAAGGGGGTGAGGATATTTTTGAGAATCGAAACAAATTTGTTTGTTGAGGTTTGTGACAGGGTGGGAGGACCAGGTTGGTCGTAGCGTGCCGTAGCAGGGTAGGGTAGAGAGGGAGAAAGGCAAGGCAGGTAGACGTGACGGTAGATGGAGACAGAGAACGATAGAAGGCGGGATCGTTTGAATTGGACTCATGGCTAGCGGAGCGAATACTGTCAAGGAAAGCAGGGATTCAGATCAGGAAGTTTTCAGTACACCGAAAGGGGAGAACAAAGAAAGGAGGGCAAGGGGAAAGTATCGAAAAACAGTAGAAAAGGATAGATTGAGGGCGAAAAGCGTGGGATCAATTCAGGCATTCATTAAAAGGAAGAGAAAGGAGCGGGGAAGCAGTGAAGACAAGGAAGATATAGGGGCAAGCTTGAAAAATTCAAAAATGGATGAGAAAATTAAGGAGACAGAAAGAGACAGAGATGAGGATAAAGATCAGATGGAAAAGGAAATATTGAAAGAAACGCGCAAAATGATGATAGAAGTAATGGGGATGTATGAAGAAAAGCAGGAGAAAAGGGTGGAGGAAATAAGAAGAGAAATTAGACAGGAAATGGCCGAACTTAGGAAAGAAATGAGGAAATGGGAAGAAGTCAGGGAAAAGTTAGGGAAAAGGATGCAGATGTTGGAGCAAAGACTAGAAAAGAAGGAAGAGCCTAATAAAAACGTAGAGGAGTTGGTAGGTAGAATAACAAAAATTGAAAGTTCAAACCGTGAGTTTGGAGGTGGGGAGAGTGGGAAAAAGGAGAAGGAAAGGCTGAGAAAAATAGAGCAAAGAATAGAAAAAAAAGATAGAGAAGAAAGAAGAAGAAACATCGTGATAAAGGGTCTAAGATTATAGGGGAAGGAGCTGAGGGAAGGAGTGGAAGAAGTACTAAAAAGGATTGATGCTAAGGTAGAGATAGAGGAAGTGCGAAGTGTAGGGAGGGAAGAGCGAAGAGGGGAGAGAATGGCACTAGTGAAACTGAAGAAATGGGAACATAAGAGGGAAGTGATGACAAAGAAGAGGATGTTATATGGAAGCTTGGAGAGAATAGAGGATGATTTGACATGGGTAGAAAGGAACATGCAGTATAGGTTAAGGAAAATAGCGGAAGAGGAAAGAAAAAAAGGAAGAAGAACATGGGTTAAGTATGGGAGAATACCGATAGAAGGTGTATGGTGGAATTGGGATGAGGACAGGGAAGATCTAGTAAAAAATGAGGTATCGGGAAACTAGGAGAGAAAGGAACAGGAGGTAAGGAAATAAGAAATAGTGAGAAACCAAAAGAGACAAGAAAAGAAAGTAGGGAAGAATGGAGGATATGCTACTGGAATATAGCAGGCTTAGAAAGAAAGGATAGGGAGTTTATGAGAAATTTGACACAATGGGATGTAGTTGTAATAATGGAGACGTGGCTAGATGAAAAGGGATGGGAAAGAATAAGGGGAAGATTACCAAGAGGTTACAAATGGCAGGTTCAAAATGCAAAGAAGAAGAATAAAAAGGGCAGAGCAATGGGAGGAATGGTGATGGGTGTAAGGAACGAATGTATAACAGAGAATGATAAAAAAGAGTTAAAAGAACATAAAGAAGGATTAATAGTAGAAGAGATAAATATGGGAGGAGAGAGGTGGAAGATAGTGGGGGTTTATGTGAACGGTGATATGCAGGAAAAATCAGAGGATATGAGAGAACTGATGGAAGAAAATAAGCATGAGAGTAGGCTAATAATAGGAGGTGACTTTAATGCGAGAACGGGAGACAGAGGAGGAAGGGAATGGGATGGAGAGCGAGGAAGAAAATCCAAAGACAAGATACTGAATGGGGAGGGAAAGAAGTTGTTGAAGAGCCTAGGGGAGATGGGATGGTTTATCCTAAACGGAAGTATAGAGGGGGATGAGGAAGGTGAATTTACACGTTCAGGAGGAGAGAGGGGAACGGTAATTGATTATGTGGTAGTGGACGACGAAGTAAGAGAGAAGGTTAAGAGACTAGAGGTGGGCAACTACATAGATTCGGATCACTTTCCCATAATAGTGACGGTAGAGGGGGAAATGAGTAATAACAAAAACGCTAAAAAGGAAGCAAAAGTGAAAAGAGCATGAAGAGGGAATTGGTCAATGGAAGGTAGAGAACAGTTTAAAGAAAAAGTCAGGAAGATCAAAATGGGGGAAGGAAATTTAAACGAGGAAATGGAAATAATGGTAGGAGAAATAAAAGAAGCATTAGAGTGCACAAGCAAAAAAAAAGTTAGTGAAGGAGGGGATAGAAGTGGATGGGATGAAGATTGTAAACAGAAGAAGAAGGAAGTGAGAAAGGTATTAAGAAAATGGAGAAAAGGGACAAGTAGTGGAGAAGAATATAGGAGAAAAAAGAAGGAGTATACTGAGTTGTGTGATCAAAAAAAAGAGGAAGAAAATAAAAGGTTTGAAGAAGAAGCGGAGAAGGCTAGGACGGAAGAAGAGGTTTGGAAGGTGGTAAATAAAGAGAGAAGAAGAAGGAAAAGAGTAAACCAGGATATTGAGATGATAGAATGGAAAAAATATTTTATGGAATTACTAGGAGGGGTAGAGAGGAAAGTTAGGAAAGGAGGGAGAGATGGTAGGGAGGCAGATGATGAGGAGGACATTACAAGAGAGGAAATAGTCAAGGTATTAGGGATGATGAAAGATGGAAAGGCACCTGGTGTAGATGAGATTCCAAATGAAGTATGGAAATATGGGGGGACAGAATTAGAGGAATGGGCATGGATAATGTGCAATAGAGTATGGAGAGGAGAGGGGTGGCCAGAGTTATGGAAAGAAGGAGTAGTGATACCAATAGTGAAGAAAGGCACAGGAAAGGAGGTTAAAGATTATAGAGGAGTGACACTAATGCCAACACTGTGTAAAGTATATGTGACGGTTTTATCGGAGAGGTTAAAAAAAGAAGTTGTGGAGAAAAAGATAGAACCACCGAATCAGACAGGGTTTAGAAAAGGGATGGGGGTAATGGACAATATATATGTTCTGAACTACTTAGTAAATAAGAGGATTAAAAGGGAGAAAGGGGCAATGATAGCAGTGTTCGTGGACTTGAAGGCGGCGTTTGACTCATTAGACCGAGGCGAGATAGAAAAAGTTATGGTGAAAAAGGGGATAAGAGAGGGATTAATAAAGAGGGTATCGGAAATTTTTAGAGAGACAAAAAGCAAGTTAAAGGTAGGAGAGCAAGTGGGAAATAGTTTCTGGTTGGTGAGAGGGGTAAGGCAAGGATGTCCTCTGAGCCCGCTTTTATTTAATATATTAATATCAGACTTGGAAGAAGAAATGAAGAGAAAAGGGTGGGGAGGAGTTAGGATAGGGAACGAAAAGATATATACACTGGCATACGCAGACGATATAGTGTTGATGGCAGAGGATGAAGAAGGGATGGCAGGCTTAATTACCGGATTAGAGAGATACTTAGATGGAAAGAAGTTGAATTTAAATGTAGAAAAGACGAAGATAATGAGGTTTAGAAAAGGAGGGGGAAGAAAAAAAGAATGGACGGGAAGATGGAAGGGGAAAAAATTAGAAGAAGTAAAAGAGTTTAAGTATCTGGGATATACCTTGCAAGCAAATGGAGATCATAGAGCTCATATAAGAGAAAGGATAAAAAAAAAAGCAGCAAGGCTAATGAAACATATATGGGGAATAGGAAAAAGAAGATTTAAAAAAAATTGGAGAAGGAGAATGTGGTTATTTGATACGCTGGTATGGCCGGTATTAGGTTATGGAGCAGAGATATGGGGATGGAAAGAAAGGAAAGAGATTGAAAGTTTACAAGAAAGGTATATAAGGTGGACGCTAGGGGTAGACTGGAGGACACCGGGATATATGGTGAGAGAAGAAGCGCAAAGGGATAAATTAAGTACTAGAGCAGGAAAGAGGGCATGGAATTTTGAGACGAAGCTGAGGGAGGGAAAAGCAGAGGAGTTAGCGAGAAGGTGTTTGACGGAGGTACAAGAAAGGAGAGGGAGGGCGATTGAATTAACGAGATGGGAGGAAGAAAGGAGGGAGTTCTTTGAGGCTAGAGATATAGAAGGCGGGACTGGAGTCAACTATGAAGAAGTGGAAAAAAGGGAGAGAGAAAGACAATTAATAGAAAGATGGGGGATGATTGAGGAATCAAAATATAATATATGGTATAAGATGATAAAAAAGGAAGGAGTACCAAAGTATTTAGAAAAGGGATGGAGAGAGAAAAGATGGACAAGACTAGCAAGATTTAGATTGGGAAACGAGGTAAGGGCAAGTATGTATTGGGAAAAGAATGATAACAGGAAGTGCAGAATATGTGAATGGGAAGAGGAAACATGGGAGCATGTATGGGAAGGATGTAGGAGAGGAATGGAAGATAAAGGAAGCTGGCAAGAGAATGTGGTAAAGATTTTAGGGGAGGATGGTTTGGGGGAAGAATGGATGAAGGAGTTAGAGGATGCTAGGGGAGCAATTGAAAAAGAATGAAAGAATGGATGCAAAAAATGGTAAAATGGAGGTACAAGAGAAGTGAAAGAAAAAGGAAACGGAAGTCGCTTAAATAAGAAGCGTAAAGATTTGCAAGTAACGATTATGTAATAGCATAAGTAAATTAAGATGCGTTTGCGTTACCGCTCTCTCTCTCTCTCTCTCTCTCTCGCTTGCACTCTCGCTTTCGATCACTCGCTCACTCGTTCGCTAACACGTCCCAAATTGCGCTTGCGTCAAAAATAGATTTAAGGCGTTCGATGTAAGATTTTATGTAAATAGGTATAAATAGGTGTAAATAATTGTAAATAGTAAGGATAAGATTTTATAAAACATGTAGAAGGAAGTGTTGTAAGAAATGGAAGTCATGTAAACCCTTAGGGGACACATTATGAATAAAGAAGAACTATTTTTATTAACTTGGAATTGATTATTACCTAACTAAATGAAAAGTGGGCAGAAGGTTAAAAATTTCAGGAAAAGACCGCGACCATCTGGCATTAATATAGATGAAGATAGTTGTTAACAACAATAATTTGTCTAAACAATTATTTTTGCTCATTATAAACAACTATCATTTCACTTGAAGTGGAAAATAGACAAATAGTTGAAAATTGCAGGAAAACTGCAACTTTCTACCTCGACTTCCTATCCCCATTTTAAGAGAAAGTTGCTAAAAACAATAACAAATTATTTAAACAATTTATCTGAACATCGAATTATCAGTATAAAGTAGTGATTCACGTATCAAAAGCAATTTGCATTCAAACAATCGCAAAAAAAAATCATAATTGGTGGCACTATTTTCGTTAATGGAATCTTCTTCCAAAAATTATTTTAAAAGATAATAATTTTATGATTACATTTTCAGTTAAAATACTTGTTTTTTCGACCAAGGAGAAGGGAATTAAAAAATATGAATTTTCTACCAAAATAATTTTATTTTTGTCTAGACAGGATGAGTTTTTATCAAAATAAGTGAATTGTCAACTGAAGAAGATCAATTTTCTAGCAAAAATGAAATGGCTACATTTTTAGTGAAAAAAAAATCGTTTTCAAACAAAAAAAAAATAATTGAAAAAAACAGTTATGATTTTAGTTGAAAAAATAAGTTTTTGATAAAAAAAATGTTTTTCAACCATGAAATGAAATTGCAACTATAAAAAGATAAATTTTCAACATAAAAAATAATGGTTTCATTTTCAGTTGGATAAATAAGTTTTCAAGCAAATAAGATAAATTTTCATCGAAATGGCTAAATTTTCAGCCAAATAAACGAATGTTCAACCAATGAGATTAATTTTCTACCAAAAAAGAATGATTTCCACAAAATGCATGAATTTGCAAACCAAATATTTAAAATTTCTAAGGAATTTTTAAACTTTTAATTTATTTAATGTTAATGTTAATTTAACGTTGAGTTACAAAGATCAATTAATTTCGAACAAAAGAGATTAATTTTCTACTAAGAAAAGATTAATTTTTAGCAAAATATATGAATTTTAACCAAAAAGGTGAATTTTTCACCTAGAAGTTTAATATTTCTTATCACAAAAGATAGAGTTTCAACAAAATACAGAATTTTCAGATGAAATTTTTTTTTAATGTAAACGAAATAGTTGAGTTGTGGAGAAAAAAAAGAATTGCCAAATAAAATAATGAATCACCATCCGAAAAAATGAATTTTTAACAAAATAGTGCACTTTCAACTAAGAATCTTGCAGAAAATCTTCTATGATTTTATTTGATTAAATTTTCAAGATTTTCGCTCATCGTGAATAGCGACTGAAGAAATTTTTTGGTTCAAAATTCAACGACGTAGTTGAAAAAAGGTTTTTTTTTGTTCAGAATTTAAATGTTATGTGAAGATTTTATTTTTTTAAGTGAAAATTCAATTTTACCATGTTTGGTTGAATATTCATCTTCTTGTTCAGTTAAAAGGTCAACTATTTGATTAAAAAATTCTGTATTTAGTTGACAATTTGTTTTTTAAGGTCAATTTGTTAAAAATTAATTTTTTTTTGTGAAAAAATAATTTTTATTTTCAAAATGCATTTATCTGGCTTGAAAATTAGTTCTTTTTGTATTGAAAATTAACTTTCTTAACTGAAATTTAGCAATTTCATGTTTGGCTGAACATCAATTTTTTTAGTTGAAAATTCAAGTACTTTTTTGAACATTTCTGTCAACCTTTTTTTATTTGTTGTTCAAAATTCATCTTTTTTATTAAAAAATTCATCTATTTTGTTGAAAATTTGTCTTTTTATTTTAGAAAATTGCCCTTTTTGCTTGAAATTTCATTTTTCTGATTGAAAATTAGTTTTTTATTAACTAAAAATGTAACTATTTCATTTTTCGTCGACATTTTTTTATAGGTGTTTAATTTTTTGGTTGAAAATTCATCTGTGTGGTTGAAAATTTAACTGCTTTGTTGAAAATTTGTATTTTTTTGGTAGAAAATTTATCTTCTTGCCTGAAAATTCAACTATTTGATTACAAATTTATTTTTTCGTTCGTGGATGCATCATTGTAGTTAAAAGTTTATTTCTTTGGTTAGAAATTGAACTATTTTGTTGAAAAATTATGTTCTTGGTTGGAATTTCATTTCTTTATTTAAAAGGTAATTTTTTTCATTAAAAATGTATATTTTTTGGTAAAAATTCATTTCTTTGATTGAAAATTGTGCATTTTTGTTAGAAATTATTTTTTTTCCCGGTTGAAAAACAATTGTTCCAGCTGAATATTTAACTATATTATTTTTGGTTGGAGATCTACCTTTTTTAGTTAAAAATTATTCTTTTTGATTGAAAACTGAATTCCTTGTTTGCAAATTCATGTATTTTGTTGAAAATTTACCTTTTTTGGTAGAAACTTCATTTTCTGGTTTTGAAATTTATCTTTTTGATTGCCAGTTCAAATATTTGGTTGAAAACTTTTTTTTTTGGTTAAAAATTAATTTCTTGGGTTGAGAAGTAACCTATTAGTTGTGACGAAAGAAATAAATTTTCACTCAACAAACCGAATTTTGAACCAAAAGATTAGTTTTTAAACAAAGGAATGAAGTTCAAGCCAACGAAATAAATTTTCAACACTAAAGATGAATTTTCAACTAATAAAATTAACCATCTACAACTAAAGAAATGAATTTTGCATGAGAAACATTTATTTTCTACCAAAAAAGACGAATTTCAATTAAAGCTTGAATCTTCAAGCAAAAAAGATATATTTTTAACAAAAAGTGTTCTATTTTCGCAATCAAAAAATAAACTACTGATTTTAAAGAATTGTGATAAGTAAGTGGAAAAAATTGTTTAATTCATATTGAATTCACCATGACATAACAACAAAATATTAAAAAGTAAACAGAGTTTCTTCCTAAAATAATAAATAATTTTCAATTTTCAAATTAAAATTTCAAACCTTAATAAATGCAACATTTTTTCCAGTCAAAATATTTTTCTTTAATTCGAAGAAATGGTCTTTTTAAAAATATAAAATTAATAATTAATTATTTAAATTGATGAAATGCCTCGTCATCAGGTTTTTTTTTCGTTTCTCAAAAAATAATAGATCAGTATTCGACACTATTTAATATTTATCATCAAAAAATTAATTAACACTCTGGTCGACAAAATAATACCGTCGCTTAAATTTATCTTGTCAAGTTTCAAATGGAACTATTTGGTTGATAATTCATGCATTTTGTGAATAAAATCGTCTTTTTGGGTAGAAATATAATTTTCACGGTTGAAGATTCATAGTTAAAACTTCATGTCTTTAGTTGAGAATTGCATTTCTTTGTTGAAAATTCTTTTTTTTGTGTTGCAAATTAATTTTTTGAATAAAAATTTAATTATTCCACTTTTGGTTGAACTATCGTGTTGAAACTTCGTTTTTTTATTCAAAAATTTCAATAAAAGAAAGAGATGTTGCAACATTTTCAGCTTTTTCGAAAACAATGAGAGTGCAGTACTGTGAAGCTATTGTAAGTAGGCTACGTCATCTCCACCAATTTACAATACCAATTTTCTAAAAACACGTATCAAAATCTCAATCAAAACAAACGCGATCTTAATTTTTCATCTATTTTTGGGGACAAATAAAAAATCTTTCAAAATAAAATTCCCAACACTGTGAAATTCACGGAAAATACGATATTCGTAATAAAAACTTCTCAAAATTATGAAAATGCCAAAAATAAAAAATTTCCTAATAATCCAATTCTCAACGGCTTAAAATACAAACGAATATTTATATTTCCCTAAAAAATTGTAATTAATGTTCACTTGAGAAATATACCCGTTATAAGAAAAAGACTATTATGACAGAAAAATTCTTTTTGTTTATTCGTACCGGAAGTTCGAATTACCAGAATTTTAAATTTCGGCGATTTACTATTACCATCTCGAGAACAAACATTTTTGGTAGTATTATTTTCTTTAGGAACTTCTTGTTTTTCGGGAAATTTCTGTTTCGATACTTTTGTAAAGCTAGAAAGAATAAGTAAAAATATTCTTGCTTTATAAACGCACTCTTTTAAAATAGAGCAGTTTCGTAGGCTGAGAATAGATGGATATCACTTTCTTCCTTTGAACTGATAAGGGCAGTAGACTGTACTCTTTTATCGTGAGAACGACCCAACAGGGCCTCGGCTCCAAGGCATCATTCCTTGTCTGACTGTTACGGCGTCAACTTGTGTTTTATGAAAATTAACTAACTGACAAGATCTACGAATCTGCGTCAGAACGAATCAAATTAAAGTGATTTTTCATATAGACCGTCACATAAATTGGCGATCCATGCCAGGATTGTACCGAACGATATAGAGATTAGAAACCGCGGCTTGACACACAACCCGACATCCGCTAACATAAGTAGGGAACTCAAAGAATTAGGTACACTATTAAACACATACACACACTATTAAGAAGTAAACCATGGCAGACGAAATTCAGAAAAACGCACCTTCACAGACGGAAGATACAACCCTTGAAGTTACTAATGCTGATATAATTGGCATGCTACAAAAATTATCAGATCGGATGTTCAACATGGAACTCGCAATAAATACTCGCAATGAAGGAATTCGCTCTATAGCCAAAAATGTGGAGTCGGTTACTTCGGACGAAAGCGAAAGGGAGAACGATGAAGAATCTAGAGTAGGTAACGATGACGCGTTATTTATAAAATCAGCACAGTTGTTAGAGAGAGAACAGATTGACCATATGTTTCTACAAAGGTTGTCAAGCGAAAAAGTAACAACCCCAAATGAAGCCATTCTTACAAGAGACAGGCTCTCATAAAGGTCGGATGAAAGAATATCCACCACAAGCGAAAATATCCATGCGAGAGACGCAGTTGAATTAATTAAAAAATTCAATGGACAAGACGATATGGGAGTCAAACCCTCCATCACTCTCGCAAAGAGAATTAAATCGCAGTGCACGAATCCAGGAGTTTTAATAGACTGGATCTTCGAAGAAAAAGTCGAGGGAGAAGCGGAAAAATCTATTCGTTTCTTATTAATTCAAGATTATGATGATCTTTTCAGAGCTGTTAGAACTAACTCTGGAACTACTGGATCACTATAAACTCATCGCACCAAACTCTCACAAGTAATCCAAGAAGCTGGAGGGAGTACGCAGAATTTCAATGCGAGACTCAACCAAAGGATGCACGAACTTGTAGATGCTGCACAATCGAAAAATCCTTTAACACACGAAAGAGAAATCTGCATAAAAAATTAAGAGCAAAAAGTTCTTGAAAAATACATCATGAATTTAAGAGAAGAACTTTCGGACCGAGTTTCAAGTTAAAATCCCAGCAATATTAGAGAAGCACAACAAATGGCAATACAATCTGAAGTCTGGTTAGCTGAAAGAAGTAAAATTCGCCAATCAAGAAACACGATTAAAGCCCAAGTACCATTCCGCACGAACTTCAATAAAAATCCTTTTGAAACCCTTAACTCTCAATTTGATAAACAACAACACCCTTCGGTAAACAATTCTCCAAATCACAGAAAAACTTTGCAGCAGAGATTCCAGTTATTTCGCAATCACTGCAAAATACCTGGACATATCAAAAACCAATGTTTTCCCAAACGGAACAATTTTCAGACGAAAGCCTCGAGAGGCCGACCTCCGGATCGTATAACTCATCGCCAGAAATAATGAAGGAACAGGAATATATCCGGGAAACGAAGTCGGATACAGAGTATCAGCAATATCTGGAATTATATGAACAAGGCTATTTTCAGGCAACCCCCGAGATTGTTCATTTATCGACTCTCTGGTGTAATTGTACCAGAAAATTTTCCTATACTCAAGGAAGGCATCACCGGAACACCATTCCTGTACTCTTACCAGTTTAACTTGTCCAACTGATCCCTCCAACTCGACGATAAGGTCTATCCCTTGGAATATGACAGTTTCCTTATCCCAAAGAACACTATACAGATGATAACCGTGAAAACGAACAAAAAACAGATGTATACACATTCTCATAGAAGATAATCCATACATTCCAAATTCTATTTACCATATCGGTTATTCACAAGTAATGATTCCTGTTAGTAACGATACCGAAACAGACTTGAGATTAAATGATGAAGAGATAAATTAAAAGTTTATCAATTTTAGTCCAGAACGAGAGAAGCGTGTAACTTACATTACAGAGAAAGAATTAAATGCTAGATTGAAATTACTGAACGGAAATTCAAGGCTTGAACATATGAAAGATAACCATAGAACACAAATACAAAAAAATAGCTATCTCTTATCACGACATTTTCCTACTAAAGGGAGATCCACTACCTTGCACACGTCTCACGTCACTTGAAATCGTCATGAAAGATGAAGCAAACATTAATATACGTCAACCACGACATCCGGAATGACAAAAAGAAGAAATTTCAAAACAGGTAAACAAAATGCTAACTAAAAGAATAATAGAAGCGTCGGACTCACGATTCAATTCACCACTTTGGGTCGTTACGAAAAAATGCGACGTGTCGGGAAAACCTAAATGGAGACTTGTAATTGATTTTAGAAAGTTAAATGAGAAAACAGATGGAGATGCCTACCCACTTCCCGTAATCGAGGAAATTCTGGACCAACTAGGAAAAGCAAAATTCTTTTCAGCCTTCGATTTGAGGTCAGGATTTCACCAAATTCCCATGGACAAGGACTCAAAAAAATATACTGCGTTTTCTACACCTGAAGGGCATTTTCACTACAATCGCATACCGTTCGGGCTTGAAACCGCTCCAGCCACATTTCCAAGAATTATGGACACAGCATTAAGAGGACTAGTAGGAAAAATTTGCTTCGCTCATCTAGATGACATTGTTGTCTTTGGAAGTACACTTCAAGAACACAACGAAAATCTGGTCATCTTATTTGAACGCTTACGCGCTACTGGACTCAAACTTCAACCAGACAAGTGTGAGTTCCTTCGACTGAAACTGGAATTCGTGCGATACGTGATCACGGGAAACGAAGTGAAACCAAACCCATATAAATTGTCAGCTGTCCATAATTCCAAAAGACTCGAAAAACAAAAGGAAGCCATATCTTTCTTAGAACTAGCTGCATATTACCTACAATTCATAAAAAAACTTCTCTACGATAGCTAAACTACTAAAAGAACTAACAAAGAAAAATCAACCCTTCAATTGGACGCCATCTTGCGAAACAAGTTTTAAAACATTGAAAGATGCTCTTTGCTGAGTACCGGTCTAAAAATATCCTGACTTCAAGGACACATTTACGTTGACCACCGATGCAAGCAATATTGGAATCGGGGGAATTTCATCTCAAAAGGGACACCCAGTTTGCTACATCTCTAGAACTCTAAATAAACCTGAGCTAAACTTCACTACTACCGAAAACAAAAATTACCAATCGTCTGGGCAGTTAAGCGGTTTCGGCAATATCTTATCGGAGGTAAATTTATAATACAAACGGACCATTAGGCTTTGACGTGGCTTTTTAACGTGAAAGACCCTTATTCCAGGTTGATGAGGTGGAGATTTCAGATGGAAGCGTGTGCATACAAGATCGTGTATAAAAAAGGGAAGAAAAATACGGCAGCTGACGCTCTTCCGAGAATGAAAACTATTGAAGATCAAAATCTTTCAGAAAATTTGAGAGAGAGTGCACAAATCAATCAAGTAAATGTCTTGCAAGAAGTCGATAAGATAGATACATCATCATCATTAAGCGAAAATAAAAAACCAATTTCTGAGAGATTGTGGAATCATGAACCGACAGATGAAGAAAAATGTCAAAACTATTACCTAATCTGGAAAAGGAACCGCCTACCTAGTGCATTAAAAATCAAACCTGTTGCCACTGGAAAGAATTGGATTAAAATGAGCAAACAAAATATTTTCTCTTTGCTAAGAATCTAGTTACCAGACTATGACGAAGAAAAATGCGTCAGACTCCTCTACATACAAATTAAAGATTTCAGCAGAAACAAAACCTGGAGCATACTTTAATTTCACGTGGAAGTTTCCTTAATCAAAATTGCGGAACGTGTACGCATCGGAGATACGTTGAATCTTCTACTACAGATAAAATTCACAGAACACACCTTTTTCCTGTGTGAACGAACTGACAAAAAATTAAGTGAAGAAGAGAAACAAAATCTGTTCAGGGAGGCACGCGGACACGTGGCCACTTAAATGAAAATGAAACAATCAAGAGACTACGCAAACAATGAGTTGGCTCCCGCTAAATAGACACCTTTCACCGCTGTTCTTCTTCCCTCCTCTATTTCTCTCTCAGACGCACGGACCCTACAGGCGAGGAGCCCAACCAAATTTTGAATTAAAATTTCCGAAAGTTATTTAACTTCCCAAAATGTTCAATGAAAATAGAATAAGGAACGTCCGATTGATGTACGTGTACACATGTACTCATGTCTACACGTACATCACTCTAATGGTTATATTTAATTGAGTTACATGGCCTTTTAGTTTAATTCAGTTATAACCTTCCTTTTACTTAATTTATATTCAATTCCAAGACTCAGAGTATAATGGTCGTTCGGGATACTATCTCAAAGTAAGAATGATCGTTATTGATTAAATTTTCAAATAATGAACAATTAAAAATGAATAATAAAGACCAAAAGACCATTCTCCTTGCTCTAGCTTCGTGGCTCCTTCGGAAAAATGAAGCTGGGATCGAAATAAGTACTTTGTAACAATTGTATTAATTTTAAGTTATTCTTTATATTTTCAATTATCAATTCAACATTTGCGAATTTGAATAGCTTTTAAGTTCGTACGTGTAGCGTTGCCGCGCAAAGTTTGAGGCAGCAGGGCCTGGCTGGCAGTCCCCACCTCTTGGCTGCGACTTCGTTGTCAATCTCTCAGCCAATCGGCGGGCTCGACGCCGTCCCCTCCGCCACGGGCAGCTACGTGCGGAGTCTAGCGAGAGTGACAACGAGTCTCAGAGGACAGTTCGTTTACGAATATTCCAGAGGGGGCAGTCGCGCCAGCTCTGTCCTATCTCTCTTGTGCATCTCAAAACCAAAATAAAATCGAACACCAGCTGAAAAGTTCTTTTTCATTACAAATTTTTTCTGTCCATTGTATTCCGGTTCCATCTAACTATGTTTGAAGCACATCTCGATTTTGTCTAAAAATGATCGACATGCATCACTACGCATTATTATTTTTTTTTTGTTTCAAAAGAAGTTTTAACCGTGGTTATGAGGCCTTAAACCGATCCGGTATACGATTGAAACATTTCATTAATTTTATTTTTGGTAAGAATCGTCAATTTGCACCAGATCCTAAGGACACAATCATTAGCTTGAAGAACTGCCCTTCATAGGAGTTGAAATATCATATTGTGGTCTTCTGCAAACGAAGAATTTGTTCACATTCCCATATCTCGTCAAGTCATTTGAGAATATTTTTTTATTTTTAATCTAAAATTTACAATGTATTCATTTATTTAAAAAGTATTATCTGTGAAGTGAGTCAATGAATACAAAAGGGATGCCCTATTCATCATCTCTCTTGTGCACCTTAACAATGTAAATCGATTATTCAAGAAAAAAATCTTGAAAAGGTGAAATTCCTTTCAATATTGGAAGTAAAGATAGGGAGAGTATAGTAAAATAAATGATGTGTTTAAGTGATGCTTACTTTTCATTACGAAGG
The DNA here is from genome assembly GCA_932178445.1 of Andricus quercusramuli. Taxonomy (NCBI): domain Eukaryota; kingdom Metazoa; phylum Arthropoda; class Insecta; order Hymenoptera; family Cynipidae; genus Andricus; species Andricus quercusramuli. Next base: position 262,676 of record CAKNXH010000128.1, read on the forward strand.
AATAAATTGTAAATATGTTATCTGGCGTAGGTGAAGTTCGTGGTCTATTTATCAGTTTCACAATATCATAGCCTCCTCAATGCTTCAATGTTGTTGACAATTTTAGAAGATCCTGTTATTTTATTAAACTATTCTATTTATCACGATCTCCATTCTTATAAACTTGTTTCAATTCATATATACAGCTAAAATGAATTAATATATTTCCACAGTTGTCAAAAACACTGCAAAAACTACCAAAAACTGCAAAACTGAAAATTCTCGAAACTTGATGAAACTTCTGGGTTTCAAATTTTCTAATGTACAGCGTCCAATGTAGATTGCTCTCACCTTTTTAAACTTTATATAATATATTCCGACATATTGGTTTTTTCAACTTTGAAATTCGTAAAATATTTCCTCAGCTTTAAAAATGACATAAAGACCGCATAATTAATTTTGAATTAAATTTTCTATTGGAATTACATAACTACTTGAAAATTACAAATTAAATTAAATTCCAAGAAAATTTGAATTTTTTGACAAAATAGTTATATTTTCGACAAAACTGATAAATCTTTGATAACAGAAATTAATTCTCAACAGAAAGTGTAAGAGTTGATATTTCCAACAAACATATTTCAATTTTCGATAAAGAACTGTTAAATTAGACAAAACAAGGCGATTTTCCAACAAACATAGTGAATTTTGAACTGAAAAAGATCAATTGTCTAGCAAAAATGGAATAGCTACGTTTTCAGTAAGAAGAATTTACTTTCAACAAAGAAAAACGAGTTTTCAACAAAATTTGATAAATTTTTAACAGAAGAAATAAAATCTTAACAAAATGATATATCTTTAAAAAATGTAACCGAATAGTTAAATTTCCAACCCAGAAGATAATTTTTCTGCAAAAAAAAGACAAATTTAAAAAAAAAATAGATGAATTTTCAACTAAAAAATGAAGTTTCAACGAAAAATATAAAATTTTAATTTTATGTTAGAGAAATATGTTTCCCACAAAATAAAATGAATGAATAAATTTAAAAAAATAGAATAAACTCCTGAATAGAGTAGTTAAATTTTCAACGAAACAAATTAATTTTTTACCAAAAAGATGAAGTGTATATGAGCCAAAAAAGAGAATAGTTTAATTTTCAGTTAAAAAAATTAATTGCTAATGAAAAAAAAAATGAGTCAAAGAAATGAATTTCCAACCAAATTTTGAATCTTCAGAGGAATTTTCAACTTAATAGTTTATTATATAACTAAAAATGAAACTTTAACCAGAAAGTTAACGTAATCAATTGGTCAATTTTCAACTAAAAAAGATAAATGTTAAACAAAAAATAAAATAGTTCAATTATCAGTTGAAAAAAATTATTTTCAAACAAAAAATGTCAAGAAAATAATTAAATTTTTAAGCAAAGAAATTAATTTGTAACTGAAATAACGAATCATCAACAAACAAACGAAATGAATTTATAAATAATAATTGAATCTTTAATCAAAAAGGCTTATAGCCTATCAGAAAAAAAAAATTTTAAATGGAACAATTCAATTTTCAATCAAAAAAATTTATTTTCAACAATAAAGAACTAATTTAAATGTCCCAGCAATGGTGACGGACCCAGTAATCGTGAAAATTGGTTATAGTTTGAATATATTGTTACAAACATGTATTAAAAGTAACATTTAATGATGAAGCTCACTTATTTTTAGCATTTTATAATAGCAAACAAAAATTACATTCATTCAAAGAAAATAAAAAGCAAGAAAATTGGCATCACGATTACTGGGACTAAGGTCACGATTAATGTGACGTTTACCTTAATTTTCAGCAAAATAGTTAAAATCATGAGCAAAGAAATTTATTTGTAACTAAAATGATGAATCTTTAACGAAAAAAAATAGAAGATTTTTTGAAAAAATCTAAATTTATAACCAAACTAATAAATTTCCAACCAAGAATATTGAATTCTTACCAACAAAAAAATTTAGAACAAAAAATAGGACACATAAATTTTTAGTTGAAAACATTAATTTTCAATTTAAAAAAATCTAATTTTCGATCAAAGAAATTAATTTTCAACAAAAAAGATTAATTTTCTACCAAGAAAAGTTTCATTCGAACAAAATAAAAGAATTTCCAACAAAATTTGGATTTTTCAAACAAACTAAAAGGTGAATGAGTCACGAAAAAGATTGATATTGTACTATAAGGAACAGAGTTTCAACAAAATGCAGAATGTTTCAACCAAATAGCTGAACTTTCAAGTAAAGAAAATAAATGCTAAACTAAACATGGCATAGATAAATTTTTGTTTGAGAAAGTTCATTTTAAAACAGACAAAATAGTTGTATTTTTAAGCAGAGAAATTAATTTCCAACTATATAGACTATATAATAAAAAAATTTACATTCCATTAAAAACAATGAATTTCTCAATTAATAATTTTTGTTTTTACACTGAACTTCATGATTTTACATTTCATACTGAATGTCAAACAAATGTTTTCTTCACAGGTATATTAATTGCTCATACCTTTAGTTATCCCTATGCATAATCCCTGATGAGGAGGTTTAAATTCACCTCAAAACATGTTGGTTCCCTCGTAGTATAAAAAGGACGGGGACTTGCATGTTGGTGGCGGAAGTGAGAACGTGTTTGGTGACAGGTGGTGAGAGGATTTTACTGAATTTGTGTGGAAGGTGTGAGTGGAGTGTGAGGGTGGAAGCCGAGGAGGTGAGTAAAGTTGTGTGGGGTGGATTGGGGAGATAAAAAGTGGTTTTTGACGAGGGAGTGAGGTGGGATTAAGGTAGATAGTGAAAGTGAGGTTAGGTTGGCAAGCAGTCGGAGGAGCTTGCGGTCGGGTATCTTGGGCATTTGAGGGCTCAGGGGTGGTTATAGCAGAGTTAGGGGATGTAAAGGGAGAGAAAGGGGTGTCTGCAGGGGCCGTAAGTTATAGAAAAAGAAAAAAAACAAAAAAAACAAGGGAAATAAAGGGAAAATTTGGCGGCGAAGCTGCAGAGACATCTGTCAGCCGCGGTGGGTATTGCATGGAGAATTCCCAGTTACCGGCGGCAGAGCGGGAGGTAAGCAGTGAGAGTGCTGTCAATTGTATGGGGTAGAGGTGTGGGGGTGGAAGGAAAGTGAAGAGGTAAATAGAACGCAGGAGAGGTATGTAAAGTGGACCCTGGGGTTGGCAAGGAACACGCCTAATTATATTGTCAGGAGGGAGACGGGGAGAAGGAGTGTAGGAATTCTAGCAGGGAGCCGGGCGTGTAAATATGAGGAGAAATTTTTGGAAGAGGGGGGAAGTAGGCTGGTTAGGGAGTGTTGGTGGGAGAAGGAGAACAGGGGAGGGGGTGGGAAGATGGAGGCGGAGAGGGAACGGTATTTTAGAATGAATGGATTGCAGATGGATGAAGTGAGAAGGATGCACGAGGAAGGAAGGAAGGTTTATGAATTGGTTAAGCAAAACAGCATGGAGAGAGAGAAGACAGAAGGGGAAGAGAGAATAAGAGAGTCAAGATTTAACGGGAACTATGTGTGGATTATGCCAAGGACAAGAGCGCAATATTTATGTGTGAAAGGAGAGAAAGAAAGTCAGGAACTTATAGCGAGGATGAGGTGTGGTTGTATGGAGGGTTTCAATAGGTTTTGGCTCTCTCGAGAGAAGAAGATGTGTGAACTGTGCGGAAAGGGGGATGCAAGTGTGGAGCACTGGCTGGAGGAGTGCGGGGAGGTGGAAAGAAGTGAGATAAGCATGGAGGCATTGTTGCATGAAAAGGGGGAAAAAAGGGCAGTAGCATGGGTGAAGGGAGTGGTGGGTAAGATGGAGATGAAGAGAAGGAAGGAGGAAGAGGAGTGGAGAAGGAAAGATTGTAAATAGGAGAGAAAGTAGATATAAGTAAGATGTAAATATTGTAAATAGTAGATAAGTAATAGGTATTAGCTGCGAAAACAGAGGTTGGCAAGCGAGGCAATGGGAAAAAGTAGGGACATGCGAGCGAGGCGAGGCGAAGCGAGGAGGGCAAGGCGATACGAGCGTGCGGCTTAGAGATAAGGAATGGGTGGATGTTAGTTCTTAAGGGTTAGTTTTAAGGAAATTCTGTAAGAAATGGATGTGTAAGCAAGTCAATTTTTTAAGGCCAGCAAGCTGAAAAATAAAAGTTTATCTATCTATAAAAAGGACGGAGAAAGGAAAAAGTGAGATATTGGTTTTTGGTTGACTTTTTCCCTTTTTTTCCTCTTTTTTCATTATTTTATTTTGCCTCTGATTAGCCGAAAAGTTAGATTGTTTTGAATTTTATTTTTTGATTATGAATCTTTTTCTAGCTTTTTGCGAAAATTATTCAAGATAAAATGAACTTCATTTCCATCTGAATTCAAAAATGTTTGAATAGAGTCTCTAAACTCATGATTCTTTTCAATCTACAGGGTTGCTTTTAAATAATTTACGATTTCTTAAAATTGAGTTGAAATAATTTTACCTCAATTTTATTGTGAGAAATCTTTTTTTCTTCCTTTTTTTATCAAAAGATTTTTGTAAAAAGGAATATTTTTAATTTAGTCAAATTATAGATACATTTGAATATTCTGAATTTTTATCTTTTCCTATTTGGAAAATTCAATAATCTAAATAGGTTGGTATAGAATCAACTACAAAAAAAAGAATGTTTATCCGATATTTGCGTAAAGTTTATCCTGTGAAGTTAATGTTTGTTGCACCGAATCTTTCGTCGGAAATCGATGTAAAGTGTATCTTCTGTTTTTTCTGTGATGTCATCTTTAACTATTCCGAAGGTTCCATGGATGAGAAATATAGGAAATATGGAAAACTTTGAGATCTGAAATCAACAATCTTTCTCGTTTTGCCTCATTTATTTTAAAGAACAAATAAAGCTGGTTATTGGGTTGATGTCGTAAAAATGAGCATATAGAGCAGTCGTTCATCAAGTCACTCTTCAAACGCAATTCTGAAAATTAGTGTACTCATTTCTTTGTCCGTCATTGTAATTATTTGAAAAAATGAAGGAATATGCTGCTATTTTACTCCTCGCGTTTGTTGGCTTCGTTCGTTGTCCTAGTAAGTATAATAATATTATAATTATTATTTATCTCTATTAAAAGCATCCAATTTGAATTGGTCATTCTGAATAAGATTTTTAAACACAAAAATTCTCATCATTGCAAAATAAAGAGAATTCTAGATAAGACCTTCCAATTTGAATACATTTTATTTTCAATGCTACAAAGTTTATCATTATTTGAAAATAGAAAAATCTCAAAACACCAGTCAATTCAAATTATCGTTTGTTTCTAAGTACAATTCATTATCAATCACATAATTGAAATGTAGAAGCCTTTAATCATAAAGAATTTTACTCCTCAGCATAATAGGTTGAAAATTGTTTATTTCAAAATATTCCAAAAGTACTTTTGAATATCAATTTCTTAAAATTTGTTTCGAAATATTACGAAATAAGATAAATTGAACGATTTCAAATTGAGTGCTTATGTAAAGCATAAAAGTGAAGAGAAAAAAAGCATTTTACTATACAATAATTAGTAATAACACTGGTCAACCTAATACGGTCAATACATTCATGAAAAAGAAAGTTTTTTTATATTAGGTACATCAGATTTCTGAAATTCTTTGTGTCGGATATTTTTTGAAATCACCTGCCCGCTATAAAATGCGTATATAGAATATTTTTCCAAAATAAAAGACCCTGTGTCTTTAAGAGATATTTCTGACTTTTCAGAGAGGATATATCACGTGGAAATTTATTTAGAAAGCTCAAATTTCTCGAACTTTGCACTGTGACTTCAACTCGTGTGCTAAGTCAGGAAAGTTACGGCAAAAATGCAAAATTCACAAAGTGTAGTCTTTGAAATGTTTTCTTTATTTCAAGCTAAGAAAAATTGAAAAATCTAAAAGGGTTCACGAGAGATCATGAAAAACGTGCTTGCGTATTTGCCTTGAGTTTCATTCTAAGCAGCGAGGCCGACCTTTAGCCGTGATTTTTATCGCTGATGACTTTGAAAAACTATAGATAACTCGGTTGAAGTTGAAGGTAGACAGTGAAAATAGAAACATTCAAAAAGCTATCAAACATGCTTATTTGAACAATTCATTATTGTTTATAATTATATTCTCTGAGAATGATGTTAGAAAGTTGCTTTCTGCTGAAATCTTTAGTTTTGCTTGACTTTTTAGTTATGAACAAATATTAGGTGAATCTCAACAAGAATCACTGTCTGAATAGTAGTTTACTTTTTGAGTGAATTATTTCTGTTTTTTTCCCAATGTTCAAAAAAATTAATTGAAACAAAAAAGCTATATTACACTAGAGACAAAAACAAAGAATGGAATTATTAGTAGTAGACGGAACAACTTGGGATCTAAATGACTTGAAAAGTTTTGTTTTGAATTAAACCAAGAATGTTATTGCAAAGCGTGAAGGATAAATTTGGAATTGAACATATTTTTATATCAACCCTCCTCCAGAAAAATATATACACGAGAAAAAAAGATTGTTTAAAATATGTTCCTCTCTAATGTTTATTTATCATTTGTTCACAACTAAAAAGGCAAAGCAAAATTAAACTTTTCAAAATGAAATAGTTACGAACAATAATCAATTGCTTAAACAACTGTTTTCATCAACTTGCATCAATTATTTTCTCACTAAGTGAAAAGTGGGCAAAAAGTTAACAATTTCAGAGCAAAGCCGTAACTGTCTGCCATTAATATAAATGAAGATAGATATTAACAATAATAATTTTTTTTTCATCAACATTGATGAACCATTATAACCTCTCTCTCTCTCATTAAAAATTGAACGCAAAAATAAAGTGCGCATTGGACGCTAATTTAAAAGTGCATCAAAGAACTATAATTTAGAAAATGCTTTTTCCATCTCATGAATAAATGTTATTCTTTGTTGAGCTGTGATTGACAGAAATTGTTAAGTTTTCAGGTTACTATTGTACAAAAACTTAATCAACGTAAATTGTTTCCTTCCAAAATTAGATGAATTATATGGCTCCATTGAGTTGGAAATGTCGGATGGCTCTATTTTTGGTCAAAAAATCATGGGCACCTCACAAGAACCATGTTGGATGAGACTTCGGCAAATTCCTAATGGTTATCCAAAATATTATGTCTATATAAGAACACCCGAAAAAAGTTATATTGACGAAAATATCAGATGGGAACCCCTAGATGTGCATCCCACTCACAGGCCTGAAGAGCATCGTCCAACGAGAGTTACGATCCGTCTGTACGATGAAATGTATTCGTCATACCCTAGATTGGTTACTTACCATTACAATCCATCTGTAACTCCTCCTATGGGTCATTTTGGCAACGTATACATCACAGTCAAAGGAACTGAAACTGTACTGACTGCAGCGTTAAAATTTGACGGCTTGAATCAAGAAAGGGAGGATACAGTAGAGTCGATAGTATATCCCTGGAAGTTTAGGCGTCACACCAACGGTAAATAAGACGGTGCCGTCTATGCGCAGACTTCAAGGAGCCACAAGTATACTGAATAAAGCTTGAGCTGCGTTTGTTTAGAATTTGATTGAGTATTAGCAAATGAAAGTGAAAGTGACCGGTGTAGAGTGATCTTGGATCAGCGGTGCACACGAATTCCGTCCCGGGGTCGAAATGCTCAACGGTAGACACTCAACATACATCCAACGGTCAGCTAAGGCACTTCCATTCCTTTTCGGATCCTCTACTCCATCCTCGAATTGATACTCTGTTCCTTTACTAGCCTAAAATTTAGTCTCAACCTTTTTCTAATTCTTTATACAAAAAATTGAAACTTTTTAACAAATATATTGGAATACAAGGAAAACCATCCGTTCAGGAAAATTGAAAGGATGGGACGAAATTATGACCACCGCGCGGAATTCGCTAAGGGATCAAGAAATTCAACACTGAATCAGAGTGTTTTGCGGACCGATGGAGGGAACTCGTGTGACCGCGAGTTAGTTATTTTTTGGTTTTTATCGAGTGCTTTTTGAAATATTATTCTTAATTAGTTCGAGTTAATACATAATTCTGTTCTGAAGTTTCGATTAAACTCATTAAAACTGTTGTGTGCTTGAGTAACTGTTTTAATGTAGAACAACGAATTTTACTTGTCGCGATTATCCAGGAAATTAGTTGGATTAACTGTAATTATAAATATGTAAGACTCCTCCCGGAGGTTTTTTGATGACATGGTTTTTCCCTGCCGGGTTGATCTGAAGCAATGCCATAAAGAAATTTGACAATGTGGATGCGCAGGCAAATGCAGGAGTCTCTTCACCTATTCTTTCAATAAACTTAAATTACTTAATTCAGGTGACTAATCAATGTTAACCTGTCCACTCTGCACCCTAATTGTTGGTTTCCGGTCAAAATTTGTTTTGATTTCGAAACATACACAAAGAAATTGCTTAAATAAAAACACAAAGAATATAAAATTGATTTTCTGCAAGGCACAAATTTACTTTCGATTGAATGATTTTGAATTAAAAGCTCTCGTGTTCACACAGAGAGTAACAAAATTCGGCACTCCTCTTTTTTGTTATATTTTTAATTTATCATTATTTTCTCGCATAGGTATATATATCTATAATAACTATAATCAGTTATATAGCAAATTTTCCAAATTCACAGATTTTAATAGTGAAGAATTATAAACAAGTAGAAATTCCAATAATTTTTCTTGTGCGTAATTTAAAATTGTTTCAAAATGTACAAAAAATATGTTTAATTTTTAACCAAAAAATGTATCAATTCTTATCAAAAATAGGATAGATGAATTATCAGTTCAAACAAATGAATTTTCAATTCAAATGATGAAGAGTGAAACTTTCAGTTTGACCTAATTTTTTTGAACGAAAAAAATGGAATATTTAACTAAAAAAAAAACGATTTTTCGACAACGAAAAAACTAATTTTTCACAAAAGAAATACAATTTCAACTAAAACGATGAATCTTCGGTTGAATTTTCAACTTTTTGAATTCATCTTTTTGGTCAGAAATTCATTTCTTTGATTGAAATGTTGACCTTTTAATTACAAAAATTGTCCTGTTGTTAAAAATTAATCTTTTTGGTTGATATATTTTTTTTTTTGTCAAATCCAACTATTTCGTCAAAAATTAATTTTTTGTCAGCTGAAGAAAAGTTTATCCGAAATCTTGAATTTTCAATTCAGTTGGCATATATTATTTTAAATGGAAGGGACTGTATCAAGTAAATCATTTTTTAATACGAAGAAAATGAATTTTCTATTAAAAAAAAAGAAGAATTTTCAAAAAAAGATGAATTTTCAATCAAAAATGGAATAGGTGATTTTTTAGTTAAAAAATTAATTTTCCACACAAAAAGATAAATACCACCGGAAATGAAATCGTTAAATTTTGAGCTAACAAGATTAGTTTTTCACACAAAAAGACAATTATTAACAAAAAAGTTTAATTGTTAGGCAAGTGAAGAATCTTTACAAAAAAAAAATAAATGTTTGACAGAAAAGTATAATTTTGAACAAACTACATAAATTGCCTCCCAAGTGGTTGAATTTTCAACTAAGCACGATAAATTTTCAACCAAAAATAAAATAATTGAATTTGCAACTTGTTTAATTAGTAAGTTAGAATTAATTTTAAATGAACGATGAATGGTTCTTAAAACCGAGATTTTGTTTTGCTTCACCGCTGACCATGACTGTTTCTCTCTTCGCTCGGGCTGCGAGCTGCGGCTGTTTATATTCAACCGATTTTAAACTAAACATAGATAAAATTCCTAATATGAGATCATGAGTTCTGAAAAGGCCCCTTCCAGGGCCTAGTTTGACATGAGAACGATGACTTTGTCCTTAACAGGCCTCAGTTTCTCGCCGGTCTCTGAGCTGAGCTTACATCTAAGAGCTTTTCTGAATGAGAACAAAGAATCCACTTCTTTGTTACCGCATCTGAGAAAATCAACTAATTGTGTATTATCGCATCTGAGAAAATCAACGGATTATGTGTTACCGCATTTGAGAACATCATCGAATTGTGTGTTACCGCTTCTAAGAAAATCATCGATTGTTGAAAATTTTCTCTGAGTTTTAGTGAGTTGAAATTCATTCAAGTCCACAAGGTATGAGAAAATCACGCCCTTGAAGCTCAAGTAAACCCGCTAGCTTACAAGGTACCTTGTGGATATACTTATTGTTGGGAATTTCATTCTCTCTACTTTTTCTTGTAAATATAAGGTAATTTCATTTCTCACCAAAAAGTATTCAAACCGCTAATTATCTTGAACCATTATAAGGAATGTTGTGCCTAAGAAAATAAACGTGACTTGACATGTGATTTTGTGTGTGGATTCATTTTGATCATCAAGACCGGTTTTCAAATAGTGTGGTTTGAACACAACTAAAATAATGATTGTCACATTAAAAATTCATTTTTAATACAGTAATTGAATTTTCAAAGAAAAAAAGTATTTTCTACGTAATAACAAATTTCAACCGAATATTTGAATTTTCAACAAAAGAGATTAATTTTCTGTCAAAAACAAATTTTCAACGAAATATTTCAATTTTCTACCAAAAAGGTGACTTTTCAACAAAAAAGATAAATTTTGTGGTGAGAAAACGACTTCTCAGCCAGATAGTTTAATTTTATAATAAATAAATTAATTTTCAACAAAAAATATTAATTTTCTATTAAAAAAAACGAAGTTTCAACCAGATAGCTTAATTGTCTACCAAATAGATGAATTTTCAACAAAAAATATAAATTTTTTAATGAATAGACGAATTTTCTATTGAAAAATAACCGAATTTCAACCAAATAGTTCAATTGTCTAAAAAAAAGATGAATTTTTAGCAAAAAAGGTGAATTTCCTATTAGAAAAAAACAACTGAAGTTTCAACCGAATAGTTCAATTTTCTAATAAATGGATGAATTTTCAACAAAAAGGATAAAGTATTTTCTATAGAAAAAACAACCGAATTTTCAACCAAATAGTTCAATTTTCTAAAAATAGATGAATTTTCAGCAAAAAAGATGAGTTTTCTATTTAAAAAAAAAAAAAACGAATTTTCAACCAAATAGCTGAATTTTAAAGTAAATAAGATCAATTTCCAACCAAAAATCGAATAGCTACATTTTCAATTAAAAAAATTCATTGTCAACAAAAAAAACGAATTTTCAAGAAATAATTCAATTTTCTCCCTAATAGATAAATGTGAAAAAAGGATAAAAAGTGATGAAATACTACTTTATACTGATAGTTAGATTTTCACATAAATTGTTTAAACTATTTATTAAAATTCTTCATAATATTATCTTAGAATAATGCTAGAAAATAGCAGTTCTGTTTCTGACATAAGTTTTCAATTTTTTGTCCAATTTGCATTAAGATTGTGTTAAATGATTAATGAATGCTAGAGTTGATAATTAATTCAATAATAATGATAAATAAATAATGATATAAACAAATAAGTATTGTTTGTAACTACCTTCATCTATATTTTTTAATGAAAAGGTTGAATTTTCAACATACAAATTTAATTCTAAACTATAAATGTAAATGTAATGTACTTGAATTTTCAATATAAGAGATGAACTAAGATTCTACAGAAAAAAGTTTTAAACTATACGTATAGTTGAATTGTTGATCAAGGAAATATTTCAACTCAAATGAATAATCTTCAATTTAGGAAAATAAATTCTCGATCGAATAGTTTAATTTTCAACCCAGAAGACTACCAAAAAAGTCGAATTCTTCACAAAATAGTTCAATTTTCTACCGAAAAGGTGAATTTTCAACTAAAATGATGAATCTTCAACCAAGGAAAATGAATTCTTCAAAAAGTAGTTGAATTTCGAATTTTGACCAAAGAAGTCCGATTTTCAACAAAAGAAATTAATTTTCTGACTGAAATGATCAGTTTTCAACGAAAAAGGTACATTTTTAACATAGTTATTGAATTTTCAGCAACAACGATGAATTTTCAATAAAGAAAAAAAATCTGCAATAAAAAAGTTTGATTTAAAAAAAAGAATGTTTAACCAAGAAGATTAATTTTCTAAATAAGAGTTAAATTCTTAACTGAAAAAGGTACGTTTTGACCAAAAGTCAAATATTTATATTTTCAATTTAAAATTATAAATTTCAACAAAAAGAAACGATTTTTTAACGAAATCGATGAATCGTTAACCAAGAAAGATTTTTCAACCAATTCTCAAACAAATAGTTCAATTCTTCACAAAGAAGTTTGATTTTCATTCGAAAATGATTTTTCGGTCTTTAAAGAAAAATGTATTTGTCCAAAATGTTGAACTTTTAAGCCAAAAAAAGAACGAATTTTCTATAAAATAGATGAATTTTTAATCCGGAAATATGAAAAAGGTTTTAAAAACAATTGACTTGAAGAATGCGTGGAATTTTGAATATCAGTTGAAAAACATGTTATTCGGAACGTGTTTAAGATCTGGTAAATAAAACCTCACTAAAAAGTGCTTTTCTTACGCGTCTTGTTTATTGATGTTAAACAAGCATTAAATGGAGGCAAGGTAAATCTCTCACAAATCTCGGTATTATTGGTTTTTAAATTTAAAAAAAAAAAAAAATACAATTACAGTTTTGTCGACAGTTCAAACAAAGGTTAAAAGGAAAACTTTTAACACATGAAAAAAATTACTTGACAGAAGAAAATAAGAAATTTGGTTAATTTTAAAATTCGGGAAAAAATCAGCTTTTTCATAAAAATGCTTTCTCTACGATTTTCAGGATAAAAATAATATTGCTGATTACTTATGATGCTTAAGTCAATTAAAAAGCATGGTTTTCATTGCAGAAATTTCAGAACTGACAGCAATTTTCGCTGAAATTGGTCTAAAAATATTTTTAAACAAATAAATATAATTGAAAATTATTCACTTACTCTGTACATTGGAAACAATCAAGTTGTAAAGAAGTCTTTCCCAGGAAAATGTCATCATTTATTAATATTGTACCCTTTCTTAAACTTGGTGAAAGGGGCAGTGAGAAAAAATTAAATTACAAACAGTATTGTTGGAATAATTATTTCTCTCCAGTTTGAAACTTTTATTGTAAAAATCAAGGTTCGTTCTTCAATAAGACATGACGGATAATACCATTTGAATTATTAAAATGTTGGGATACCGGGCGACTAGGAGGTAGAGTCAATTGTCCAAAACGAGAAGTGCCAAATTTTTTGGAATCACGATTTTTGGACAGCAGTCTCTATTGCGCACTCGAGGCCTGACATCGTTCTCCATGACATCGAGAAACGAACTTTATTCATGATCGAATTCTCGGCTCCGAACGACTAAAACATCATTGCCAACAAGATGAAAAAAAAGGAGTGGTATCAAGACGATTGTATCCAAGATATTTTTTTCAATTCAATTTTAATTTTTTTAAATCTATACCGTCCAATTTCGATTGTTATTACCTTTCTAAACTTTATACAATACGTTTCAACATATTGAATTCTCCAATTCCAAACTTTTCATGAAATTCAGATCTGTAAATTAGGCCTATGCTATACGTAGAACGTGCCAAAACTATAAAGTAAGAAATATTGCAAAGAGATAAATACATATAAATAATTAGTAAATAATTTTAGATTGAATTTTCCATTGGAATTAAATAATAACCTGAAAATTACAAATTGAATTATATTCCAAGAAAAAAGGAATTGTTGACAAAATAGTTAAATTTTCGACCAAACTGATAATTCTCTAATGCAAAAAATTATTTCTTAACAAAAAGTGTGAGAGTTGATATTCCGACCAGAACATATTTTAATTTTCGATAAAGAACTAACATTTCGCCGAAAAAGAGAATAGTTAAATTTTCATTAACAAAAATTAATGGCTAATTTTAAAAAAATCAGTAGAAGAAATGAATTTTCAAACAAATTTTGAATCTTCGAAGGAATCTTCAGCCTGATAGTTTATTATTTATCTAAAAAATGAATTTTTAATCAGAAACTTGACATAATCAATTGGTCAATTCTCAAGTAAAAAGATAAATGTAAAACCAAAAATAAAGTAGTTCAATTATCAGTTGAAAAAATTGATTTGAAAGAGAAATTAAAAAAAAATAGTTGAATTTTTAAACAAAGAAATTAATTTGTTACTGAAATGAAGAATCTTTAAGAAACGAACAAAATTAATTTTCAACCCAGTAGTTGAATCCTTAACCAAAAAGGTTCATAGTCTATCAAAAAGATAAATTAAAAAGAAATGAAACAGTTCAATTTTCAGTCAAGAAAATTTATTTCCAACAAAAAAGAACTAATTTTCAACAACATAGTTAGAATCATGAGCAACGAAATTTATTTTCAACTAAAATGATGAATCTTTAACCAAAAAATGAAATTTTAACACAACAGTTAAATTTTGAACCCAAAGAACCAATTTTTCAACAAAATAGAATAATTTTAATTATAATTATATAATTTTATTTATTATATAAATTTAAATTAATAAATAGAAGAATTTAAAGAAAAATTATTTAAATTTTCAACAAAGAATATGAAACTTCTATCAAAAACACAATTCACACAAAAAAAGGAACAATACAATTTTTAGTTGAAAGATTAATTTTCAATTAAAAAAATCTAATTTTCAATCAAAAAGATGAATTTTCAACCAAAAAGATTATTTTCTACCAAAAAAGTTTCATTTTAACGAAGTACAAGAATTTCCAATAAAATTCTGAATTTTTAATAGAAATTTCAAACAAAAAGGTGAATGATTCACCAAGAAGATTGATATTGTACTTTAGAGGACAGATTTTCAACAAAATACAGAATGTTCAAATTAAATAGCTGAACTTACAAGTAAAGAAGATAAATGCTAAGCCAAACATAGAATAGATAAATTTTCAGTTGATAAAATTAATTTTCAAACAAACAAAAATCAATTTTTGACAAAATATTTAAATTTTTAGCAAAGGAATTAACTTTTAAGTAACATAATTATACAAAGTTTTTAAATCATATGAGATTCCCTGTGTTCGGAATTGACTGATATAATTATTCAGATGCTTTTATTTTATTTCACTTATTTAACATCGACTTTTCATTTTAGACTTAATTTCATATGTTTACATTTTAATGTAATTCTAATTTTAAAGTGTTGTCGATTTCTTCTGTTATCCTTATTCTGCTATCGTTGAGTCATATTCCTTGTATGAGTGAGAACCTTTCGTACCTCTTGTAAGCAAATTTTAGTCGTCGTCCGAACGTTAAATTAAGAACTTGTCTCGTCGTTTCGGTAGACAAGTTCAAATTAAATGTATATTGTTAATTTTTGAAATGATTTTAAATATATTCTAGTTCGATTTTTTTGAGCAATTTTGTTAACAGTGGATTAATTTGGTTTTATTATTCTCAGTGACCTGTTCTTTAATGTATTTATCGTAAAAAAAAGGTTTTTTTGTAACGCACGCACGAAATGTTCGCTTTTCGGGGCATGTATTGCGTGCGGGAAGTGACCAATTCCAAAGCCGTGGTAAAAAGCAGTTATAAAAAGACTTTTTCTAGCTGCTGCGCTTGCGCTCTTTGAGCAAGATTACTTTTTCTAGCTGCTGCGCTTGCGCACTTTCAGCCAGATTACTTTTTCTTGCTGTTGCGCTTGCGCATTTCGATTCAGATTTACTTTCCAGGACTGCCGAAATAATAACCTCACTTCATTATGATTTGACGATTGAGAGACTGATTGTGAGTAGTGAATAGTGATTGGACAAACTCAAAGTGATAAGTTACCATAAATGACTGATAAATTACCATAAATTACCGAAAATTTCAGAAATTTCTGGATACCTGAAATTTCCGAAAACTTATCAATTTTCCATAAATTTCCGGAAATTTGGGAAATTTAGCAATTTTCCATACATTTCCGGAAATTTAGCAAATTTCCATATATTTCCGGAAATTTTGGAAATTTTCAAATTTTTTCCAAAAAGCTTTGGCTACCTGAAATTTCCGGTAATTTATCAAATTTCATAAATTACCGGAAATTTAGCAATTTTCCATAAATTTTTGGAATCTTTCCAAAAAGCTTTCGAGACCAGAAATTTCCGATAATTTAGCAACTTTTCATAAATTTCCGGAAATTTTGGAAATTTAGCATTTTCCGGAAATTTTTGGATTTTTTCCAAGAAGCCTTGGATACCTTGAATTTCTGGGAATTTTTGGTAATATACATATCCACCGGAAATTTTTGGTAATTTTACCACAAATTTCCAAAAATTACCATAAATTTCCAAAAAAATTATTCTTATTGTTTCTCAAATCGAAAATTTCCTGCATTTGTTACAAAAAATATCGTGTGCAACAGGTGCTGAAAGTAGACAGTTGCAACTCTTGTGAAGTTTACAGTACTTGCCATCGGCTCATCTTCGGGTCGTTTCCGGCTTGTCTTCGGCTCGTTTACAGCTCGCCTTCGGCTCGCTTCCAACTCGCCTACGACTCGCCTACAACTCCCCTTCGACTCGCCTCTGGCTCGTACAGCAAACTTCACACTCGTGTGGAACTGCCTACTTTCCGCACTTGTAGCACAATATACTATTAAAACACTGCATCGTTTTCTTACACAAACTTCTCTCACTCGCGAACATTTTTGGTCCTTCGAAAACCGGATAAAGTGAATCGTACTTTTTGGGTAGTTTGCGAGTGCAATTAACATGTGTGCATCGTGAAACAATGACATCAAGACAGTTTTTTACTCAGTGAACCATCCCAGGATTATTTGGAGTGACATAAGAGAATTGTTGTGAATTTCCTAGTAAAGTTCAAGGTACACAGGAATAAAAAGGTTCATCCAAATCATGCATGCAGCGAGGAAACCTAAAGGGAGTGACGTATATTAAATTCTAATCCTTTTTTTTGGTTTCTTGAATATCACTAAACACTTTCGAGTTGGACATCTCGATCACATCATCCATCTCTTTTATTTTTTAACTATGATAAGCATCAATTCGTATAGTGTATTAGTCTCGAGTCAACAAATACACTTCGTATGATTGCATCAATCAACTTTCAGGACGACGATTCAAACATTTTATCACTAGTGACAACATTGAGACATTTCGTTTAAAACTTTTAACTAATTCAATTATTTGTCGTGGCAGTAAAGAATTCGGTCATTCAAAATGTCTAAAACACCAGCTGAGCTATGCCTTCTCGAGCAAGTGAAACTTGCTAGTCGAATAAAAAATTCGTTGCAATCGGTTCCTACGGTACACACGCGCGGTACGCTCCGGGCACGATTAGAGACGCTCGAAGCAAATTACTTGAAGTTCGAACAACAGCATGTTGAGTTGTTGAAAGCGCCTTTGGAGGGAGAAGTCACATATTTTAAGGATGACACCTTCAGCCAAACAGAAGAATGGAATCAAGTTGCTAAGGGCAAATTCTTCGATGCAATCGACGCTCTTGCCTCCGTGCAGGCATCTAATTCTTCAATAAACGTTAATCAGCATGTCTCATCATCTTCTACAAGGTTATTTCCAAAAATTACCTTGCCAACATTCTCTGGGAATTATACCGAGTGGTCGAATTTTTCGGTCGGATTTTTCGGCTCAGCTCCTTAAAAACATTCCGGTTACTAACGAAAACTATAAGCGTGCGTGGGATTTGTTAGTAAAACGTTACGAAAATAAGAGAATATTGATAAATTCTCACTTGTCTATTCTTTTTTCGTTAAAGCCTTTAAAGTCAGAATCAGCTTTGAATTTGAAGGATCTAGTTAATACTGCTGAAGAAAACCTAGAGGCTCTCAAAGCGCTTAAATGTCCCGTCGAACATTGGTCACATTTCTTAGTCTTTCATCTGACCAACTTGCTGGACTCACAAACTCGACGTGACTGGGAGACATCACTAGGTGATACGACAGAGTCTCCTTCTTATGATTCCTTGCACAGATTTCTTGAGGGCAAGGTTCGCACATTGGAGATTCTTGAAGGGAATCCATCTCATTTAAAGGATTCTTTGAATTCAAAGTCAAATGACAAATTGGAGTCATTAAAATATGGTAAAGGAAACCGCGGGCCGAAAAAGAGTTCTGCATCATTATCTCACCTTTCAACAGATCAAACTCAGAATTCTAATCAAGTTCGAAAATGTCTTGCTTGTGGGCAAGCACACTTCTTGATGTATTGTGCTCAATTTAGAGCGA
>CAKNXH010000129.1:0-26614 GCA_932178445.1 Andricus quercusramuli
ACGTACTAGTTTATAAAAGATCTGATAAGACATTAGGACATGAAGTTCTCAGGAAACGCTCATATGCAGATACCTACCTGTCTTCTTCCACCACCACCCATCTCAAAATCAATCGGTCATCAACCCATTTGTATGTAGAGCGGTCTCTATAACAGATTAAGATAAATTACAAAGCTTCTAAACAACCCCTAACAAAAAAGGGAACCTCTCAGTGATCCGAAAGTATATAAAATACCTTTCTTTTGTGGAAAAGTCTATATTTGAGGAACCGGGATCGCAGTGATCCAACGTGTGAATGAACATGAATTTAAAGTCAGGATAAACATTTCACGCTACCAACTCTAGCTGAGCATCATATCGAAACAGGAACTGGGTATGGAAAAAAGACTTGATTAGCCAATCAAGATCGACCAGTCCCCCGGTGGGGCTTCTGACCAATCACAGACAATGTTCAGTGTTCACGATAGGTCGTCAAGATTCCTAATTTTGCAGGCTAATTTCGATCGTACGAAATGAAGCACACATACTTTATCATTTTATATGTTGCTTCACAATGATTATTTTCTGTAGTTTCAGATTATTCAAAGAACTTTTTACATATTTTTGTTGCTGCATGCGTAGTTGAATGTTTCCTTCAGAACTCATTCTTTTGTTCCAAAGGAGCTGCAACAAAAAGGACCCCCCCCCCCATATGCGAGGAACTTCTAGCCTTAAGTTAGCGGTCGACAACAGTTAATCGATCCCTAACTTACCAAGCCCACCCGAGAAAAAATAATTCGACTTCATTTTGCGTCTTCAAACCGAACTCAAGTACCCCAACACAAAAAGCTTCCAAGACCTCCGGTGTTTATTAATAATGTTGTTTAGCTGCAATAATCAGAATATTTGGATGGTGAATCTAAGAATGTTATCAATTTTTTGCTATCGCCAACAGTTCACTAGACATTTGTAGAAAATCACAGTTTTGATCTTCCAACGGAACATTTTATATGCCTGTAGTTCTTCAGACAGGCAGGTTCCGAATTTTGAATGAGCAAATCATTTACTACAAAAAATTACCTGGAAATGCGGCACGCCCTGCCGCTAGGGTCCATAGTTTGTAGAATAACTTTATGCTGTTATTTTCAATGCAAAAGACAGAATTCTGGGATCAATCCAGACTGTTTTTCTGAGTGTTATAGTATTACCTGAAACTAGCCCTGAAATAATACATTGTTCTTACAATATTTTTAATTAGCAAACTAGTTGAATTTTAAACAAAATAGTAGATTTTTCAAACAAATACAACGAATTTTTTTAAAGACAGTTGAATTGTCAACCGAAGAAGGTGAATGTTCCACGAAGAGATAATTTTGAACCAACAAAAGATAAACTCGTAACCAACTAGTTGAACTACGAAGACGAATTCTCAACCAAACGTCGAACTTTTGAACAAAAGTAATTCAAATTACAGTAAATAGAGAAATAGGGGAAATGGTGTGCACTGCCTGAGTTGTAAATTGTAAGTCAAAAAATTCTGTATAAAAAATTCATAAACGGATATCATTTAGAAGTCCCCTTTTGCTTATTTTTCTTCTCGTCTTTTCAATTTCTTAATGTCAATTTTGGGGCCTATGTCAATGTTTGGTCCTATCTCCATAGAGCTGTTAAATCAAATAAGGTCTCATAAAAAATTTCGAATTTTAACATTTAAAGACAATATCTAGATGTAGAATTTAATTGCGCATCGTATCCCCCACAGGGAAAAAGTTGATGGCCGGTTTTGCAACTAGACGATTCAAATATGAATTGTACATTTTTATAATTAAAGAGTTTCTAGTATTGAAATTTTTTGACTAAAAACTATGTAACTGTTAAGTTTTTCAATTACTAACATTTGGAATTTTTATGTCTTTTATTCGAAATTTCAGAACAAATAAAATTATTAAATTTATTCTCGATTAATATAAAATTTCATTAATAGATTAATTTACTTCAGGTTACGCAAAATGATTTATCATTTATGACCCTATATCACAACCCAGAAATAAACGATAACAATTCTCATAAAAAATTATCACAAACAAATGTACTTATTTCTCGGCTTTGAACATAGTCAATTTCTTGTGTGAATCACTTCTTGTTCTATGAAGAACCTTATCTTGACATAATAAAAAATAAAGTTACTACATAAATGGTGACATCAGTTTTAACTAAACGTGTCACCAAATCTTTTCGATTGAAATTGACTCTTATCAAACGTAAATATCTCTGAAGGACAACCTCGATGCTTTCAATGTGGAAGATAATGAAGCACTAGAATGTTCACTAGTTACACTGTTAACCAAATTATGTAATTATATATTAGTCAGTCGTGCCTCTAATTGTAAAGATGATGATTCTCTACACTCTGGTCCTATCCTTGGCCGTTATCCTCTATTCCATTGGTGAATATAATAATATAATATAATATATATATATATATATATAATAAAAATAATAATATATTTGCCTCGGTCTGGGAATTTTCATTCACATTTTGCTAAATAAAGCAAAACTTTTATTTTTCATGATTACTTTGATATTGCTTCCTTACTTTGCACTAATTTTTATTTTCATCTACTTTCAAAAATTTATCATTTCAATAAATGTATATTATTACAATTCATAATAGGTAAGTAAGGTAAGGTGGAGGTATCGGTGATAGACTATGTGGTCATGAATGTGCAAGGATGGGAGGGGACGAACAGATCCGCAGTAGAGTGGAGGGTGGAATCAGAACATCAGCCATTAAGTCTGTGGATAAGAGGGGAGGGTGGCGGAAGACAAGATAGGGAAGAAGTCCCGATAGGAAAAAGGGTGATCTGGACGAGGGAGACGATAGAGAAGTATCAGGAGCAGTTAGGAAAGGTACACTTTGAAGGGCATTTAATAAGAGAGATATGGGAGGATCTGTAAGAGAAGATGATAGAGTGTGTGCAAAAGAAGGTTTTTAGAAAGAAGAAGAAAGGAATGATAAAGCCGAGGTCGAATAAGGAATATAAAAAGATGAAAAGGAAGGTGAAGGGGAAGTACAAACAGTAAGAAGAGAGAACAGGAAGAGGAGAAAAGTCTTGGAGAGGAGTTATGAAATTTTAAGACAGAGGGGGACGTCTGGAAGATAATAAATAGGATTAGGAAATGTAGTGTGGAGGTTAGCGAGAAGATAGGGAGCGAGGAGTGGAGGGAGTTTTCCAAAGAATAATTTCAGGGCTCTGATTCAAGGAAGAGGGATAGTGTGAGTAGAAGAACTGGGGAGGCAGAGATGGAGGAGTTGAATGACGAGGAGATAGAGAAGCAGATAAAGAAGCATGGCTGTTTAGTACGCAAGAGGTTAGGAAGAGGCTGAAGGAGATAGTTAAGGAAGTATGGAGGGCGAGCGATTCCCAGGAGGGTGGAGAGAAGGGTTAGTAGTGCCACTGTATAAGAAAGGAGATAGAGATAGACAGGGAAATTAGAGAGGGATTACGTTAATGAATACGGTGTATAAAGTATACGCGATGGTGGTGACGGACAGACTGCGGAAGGATGTTGAGGGAAAAGGAATATTGCCGGAGACGCAGGCGGGCTTTAGGGCCGGTCGGAGTACTATCGACAATATCTACATTCTGCAGCACGTGGTGGATTGAGAATTACCGAAGAAGGGGACAAGAGTATTCGCTTTTTTTGTGAATCTCAAAGACACGTTTCCTTTGGTGGATAGGGGGAGGCTGTGGGAGGCGATGGAGGATAGAAGAGTGGAAAGAGGTCTGATAGAGAGGGTAAGGGAGATGTATGAAGAGACCAAAGATAAGGTAAGAGGAGGGGAGGGCATTTCGGAGGGATTCTGGATGGATAGGGGGTGAATGCAAGGGTTTCCGCTCAGCCCAACGCTTTTTGCGATTTTAATTGCGGATATGGAAAGTAAGCTGGATGCCGTGGTGGTAGGAGGAGACAGGATAGGAAGGGTTAGAATTTGGCCACCAGCTTATGCAGATGGCATATTGTTGCTGGCAAGAAACGAGGAGGACTGAAAGGAGATGCTGAAGATGTTGAAAAGATATCTGGATAAAAAGGGGTTATAGCTGGATGCGGAAAAGTCCAAGGTTATGGTGTTCAGAAAAGGAGAGGGAAGGGATAAGGGAGGGGAGTGGAAGTGGAAGGAAAAGGCGTTGCAGAAGGAAAAAGAATTTGTGTACCTGGGCTTCGTGTTTCGGAGGAATGGGGGAGTGGATGGTCACATAAAAGAGAGACTGAATAGGGCAAATGTGGTGATGAGGAAGCTGTGGGGGTTGAGGAAGTAGTTATTCGCAGATCATTTCGGCAGGAGAAGGAAATTGTTTGACTGACTAGTGACGAGTGTGCTACTGTTTGGAGTAGAGGTGTGGCAGTGGAAGGAAAGTGAACAGGTAAATAGAACGCAGGAGAGGTACGTACAATGGACTTTGGGGTTAGCACGCAACGCCGGGCGTGTAAATATGAGGAGAAATTTTCGGAAGAGGGGAGAAGCAGACTCTGGTTCGCGACGTCTCGATTCAAAATCGGCATCAAGATTTTCGTTTGAGCGAATGTAGGATGTAAATATACAAAACCCCCTCTGCTCGGAACGTTTCCAGATTTCCTTAGGCAAAATATTTAATTTTAGGTATTGAATACCACTCAGTTCCTTTTTGTAGGCGTCGGCGGTCGTATTATCGATCCTTAATAATATGTCACAATTTCTTAGATTGCCCGCAAATCATTTAAGATCAAAGAAGACTGATCATAATTTCAAATATTTGATCATGATGCGTCTGAGAACGTTTCTATTACTGGTTTAAGCTGCGTCATATGACATACTGCTTCATTGGTGTACTATTTCCACCCATCGAAATCTACTTCTACAGCACCAGAGAGTATCTAGCGCTTTTTGGAATCACCAGCATTGGTCTTGAGTGCTAACGTCATTTCTCTCTCAAAACTTGTCATGTGCACCCATGTTTTAAGGTTGCACAATCAGTTTTTTAGCTTCTTCTTTCTTTCCTTCTAGAAGTTTAATATTCACTTTTATATAATTATAAATGAATTCGCTAATCTTTTCTAGGGCACCCTTGTTTAATACAACATCAACTCGTCCTCCAGTCAAACGAATTACCTCTAGTTTTTCTCTTGATATCTGTTTGCTCTTGCCTCTGATCTTGCTTGTGAAACTGGTTCCTGCCTCAGTTAATTAACCTGCAGCCCCAGCTATAATATGGTTTCTAACTGCTTGCCCTCGAAGGGTAATTCAACTTCCGTTGATTTCGGCAAGGCTGTGTTTTTTTGAATTTGGGTCCTTGTCCGATCCATTCTGAACAACGTTTTGTCCGTTTTTCCGTCCTTCAGAGCATCCTTACAAGATGCTTTAATATTTTTAAATATTAAGATCGTATGAGTCATTATTTCGTCATACTACAGATTATTCAGTAATCTTATTAAGTTATTATGTTGTTCAAAATATTGTTGCATTTTCAGGTGGAAACACTTTGACTATCAGGTCTATAACCTTCTCTCTAGCAGCTAGAATTACAGATGTCTTTTCTTGTTTCCCAAAAATTATTTCATCTCAATAATTTTGTTGTCTAATGCTGCTCTAGCCTTCAAATTTAATTTAAGAGGGTCAATAAAGATACAGTTTACTGGTCGTGAGAAATTTTTTCAATAATAATTTTTTCTGCTCGAAGGGAAAATCTTTTTTTTGTGAGTTCATAAAATCTGTGCTAATTAACTGTGCATTGCTGTTGCAAGTACTAGATCAGACAGAAAACGCTCTCCAGATATTTTGAGGACATCCTCATCCAGTTGATACTCCGGCGGTACTGCATCTCTTTCATGAAACTTTCAGTTTGGTTTTGACACTTTATTTTCAGGAACTGAATCGCTAGCATCCTGTTTTTGTTCCTGATTCAAAAATGGTTGTTTCCTCCGCTTGACCCAAATCTGTTAACGTCTCTTTTTGCCTCTATTTGTCGGAATTCATTGCAATTCAATTCTTTATTTGGCTTATTTGGAATTGTTGTTTGTTAAGTGTTAAGTGACAGCAAAAAATGATTGAAAACATATTTGCCTAAGAATTGGATATATTAATAACCGTTCCCTCTATGTGGGTTTTTGTATAGCAGAAAATCGTTCATCGTTATTAAGTATGTTAAAACGTTTATACCATCGTCTTCTGCAAAAAAAAAAATGTTTATTGAATAAGAAAAATGTTTTCTGGGGGTTCTTATATTAAAAGTTATTTCTCATAATTTTTATTGCATCATCAGAAAGATGCTTTCTGCAAAGAAACGTTAATCCCGCAAAAGATGTCAGACATCAATGTGCTTAACACAGAAAAAAAAGAATCTTTTATTTCTTCTTGCAGAATGCAGTTCACAGCCCGACGAGAAACCTAAAATTGAACGTAATCCTGGCCCTTCTTCTTCTTCTGCTGCTCGACAACAACAGTTGCCTGGACAGATTTCTCCAGGAAAGGCTCCTTTTCGTGGCAGGTCCAGATCTCCTGCTAGCAGGAGTCTTAATGGCGAAAATAATCCTGGTTCTTCTTCTGCCAGACAACATTCACCTGACCGGACATCTCCTCAGGAGCCTCCACTTCGTGCCAGATCCCTTTCTCCTCTGGACAGGCTTCCTTCAGATCGAATACTTGGATGCACAACAGAAGAACTTGGATATGTTCGGCTTATTCCTCGCACAAATCCAAACCAGCAATTTG
This sequence comes from Andricus quercusramuli, assembly GCA_932178445.1. Lineage (NCBI taxonomy): Eukaryota > Metazoa > Arthropoda > Insecta > Hymenoptera > Cynipidae > Andricus > Andricus quercusramuli. The sequence goes on from CAKNXH010000129.1 coordinate 6,731, forward strand.
AATTTCGGAGATACATTATTCCTACCGGTATGCCAATTAGATTTCTAGTAGAGCCACATAGGTATGTGCCCGTGCCAAACCAAGAATATCTTGTATTATCAACATCCAATGATGACATTTTTGCAATATTGGATTATAGTGGGATTCTTCGTGGAATTTATAGGACAGATAGAAATCATTCGCGAGCAAAAATGAATATGATGAGCGGTGTAGTTGATAAGTTGACTCCAGACGAGAAAAAGGATTGTCCAGTGGGCAGAGGTCAAGCAATATTCTCAAGAAGTTTTATTAAAGCTTCTGCAAATTACGATTCACTACAGTGGGAACGAAATCCCAACGTTGAACGTAATCCTAGTTCTTCTTCTTCTGCCATACAGTCTAGGTCTTCTCCAAGCAGGTCTTTTCCTCATGAAGTACTCGGTTATGCACTTGAAAAACTTGGATATATTCGGCTTATTCCTCAGACTAATCAGAACCAGCAATTCGAATTTCGAAGATATGTTATTCCAGCCGGTTTACCAATTAAATTGCGAGCAGAAACGAATAAATATGTGCCCGTGCCAACCCGAGAACATATTGTGTTATCGACATCCAATGGTGACGTTTTTGCAATACTGGAATATAGTGGGATTCTACTTGGAATATATACGGCAGATTGTTATAAATTGAGAGTAAAAATAAACATGATAAGCGGAGCAGTTAACGAAATGACTGTTATCGAAATGAGGGAATGTCAAGTAGGCAGACAGTACCCAATCTCTCCACGTCGGTTTAAAGAAGTTGCTTCCAATGAAGATACTCTAAAGTGTGTGTATCATTGAGTCAATAGAAAAAATATGAACTAAAACATAATATTCTTTGTAATCCGTAGTCGGATCGAAATTAAATGAAAAGATTTGGATACAAATTTATTATGGTTATGAAGGCTTCTTTTATTTTATTTTTTGCTACTCTCCACAAAACCATTCAAATTTTTTTTCTTCGAATATTCAAAATTCAGAGAGTTTCATGATTTTGAGTTTTCAAGCGCGAGTTTTTTGCAAACACCATATTGTCCTAACTGCCAACATAATCTTCATTACTTGCTCGCTACAGCGTATACTATATAGGAATGATAATTTTTTAGTGCAGTCGCGTTCTGTCTATCTGATTGTAACCATCGTCCCTATCGAGAACCTATCAAATTTTAACAAACCTGTTAGGGCTTTGATGATCACAAAATTCTCTGATTATCTTAGAAATTTCAAGAATTATCCAAAGATTTTATGTGATTTCTCGCGAATTGAAACATTTGAAAAGATTTCTTATGCTGCAAGCTTATCAAGAGATTTGAAAAACTTTAATTTAATTTTGAAAGACTTTATCAAATTTTGAAGGCTGATTTTATTATATTTCGAAGGATTTTAAAGGATTCGACAAGATTCCCTCTAATTTTATAAATAATATAGATTACACGATTCATTGTATAAAAAAAATATAGTCTGACAGAAAAGAGGAATCTTTTTAGAGACATGTACTTTTTAATCTTATTGCATCTTTATATTTAATTTTCTTACTGAATAGTGAACAGATTCCAATTTCATATTTGTCATTAGCACACTATTATTTATATAATTAGACAAATGTTATGAGCCATCTCCACAGTTAATTAATCAGAGAATAATAATGTGAGTGACGAACTAGTTAGCAAAATGGAAAAAGTTTCAGTCGCGGGTTTTTTCAAAAAGTTGAATTGTTTCTTAAATAAGGCAACCATTAATTCAATTTAAAACTATGTAAACTATAATATAAATAATATTTTTGCCAATCTGAAGTCAGATAAAAATGCATGTACACCGAACGCTTAGTTTCAGTCCATTTTCGGGGGTTGCCTGCAAATAGCCTTGGCCACAGGTGCGGGAGATCCAAACGTAAACAGTCAGGGGCGCCTAAGCTTTTCCCATAAAAATGCAATATTGCACAATATACTCTACTGAGTACTCGCGAACACCGACCCTTCCCAGGCGAATGTCGCAACCGTCTGTCGCCCTGCCCCCAGAGAAACTGTGTGGACCAGCAGTTCGAGGAAGACAGAGACCGGGTGGACAGAATCCGAGAATTGTGTGAAACTGGTATTTACATTGCAAAGACAGTGTATCATGGTTCCTGAGGCTGCTTGCTTTCTGCTTTTCGAAAAAATGGGAAAATTCATTAATTTTACAAAATTTTTGTAAATTCCCCTACATTGTGACCGGAAAATTCTCCAAAGGGTGAAGCGTAGCAAATCAAATTAACAAATGTTAAGAGTTATATTGGTTGAATCTCGTTTGAGCAGCCGAGCTAAGGACGTGTTTGTTGTTGCTCCGTCTTATGCCGAGAGTTTAAAGTGTCTGACTTGCTCTTGTCTGACTTAAATTTTTTCCCAGTGCTGTGATGCCGTGATGTTACTGTTGTTTTTATAGTTGTGAGTCTGAACATGGGGCGCATATTTATATGGAACATACATCATTCACGTGCAAAGTGCTTTTAGGTTTTTTGTACTTCTGACGCCTGCTCGTATGCTGAGGTAATGAAACTTTCTCACCCGCACATCAATATGACGACCTCCAAACAGAGCCGAGCTTGATGTTGAGCCTAGAAGAACAGCTCAAAATCTTAAATACATTCCGCAGAAAAAAATGTCCTAGAAACAACCTCAGCAGGCCTGCAGAGATGAGAAGCCAGAATGGATACTGTAGAAAAGGAGAATGCCGAGCTCAAGATGTAGATCACGAAGCAGGCTCAACAGCAAGATAGTCTTACATGAAGAAACAACCTGATACTTTTTGGCTTGTATGATGGAGCCAACGGAAGTACCACTTGCCCTAGACGAAAAAGGCAATATCTACTCGGAACCAACAAAGGTACAACTCTTAACCGGGAATCGATTAATGGAATTCGCCACCTTAATACATTTAACTCTGGCAATATAAGACCTGTTTTGCTTTCACTCTGTTCAAGGTTGATGAAGCACGCTATCCTTTAAAATCGTTCGAAACTAAGAGGAACATATATTTTCATCGAGCATTACTTGGACCCGGACACTGTTAAAATCCGCAAAGCTCTGAGCCAAGAAGCAGCTAAACTAAAAAACCCAGGGATAAAAACTCGTATAAGTGGCAACCGCTTGCGAGTAAACAATTTCATCTACAGCTTATATGCTTCAAGAAGAATAGGCCTAGAGAAAATAATTGATAATCATGTTTTAAATATTGAAGTGGTTACCGGTATTGAAATATGAAACCCGAGTTTTCGTATAGAAAATATACGTTTATTGTATGGAAATGATGAAACATATTTTATTCGAAGCATTGCCCATCGCTAGCTATACATTTTTCCCACCTGTCTGACAATTTGTGAATGCCACGCCAACAAAAACTGTTGCTCTTTTGAGGCTAACCAGTCCTCAAGCCATTTTCGTACATTTTCATAAGTAGTGAAGCGCTGTTCAGCATGTGCGTGTCTCATCGATGTAAATAAGTAGTAATCAGACGGAGCCAAGTCTGATAAGTGAGCTGCATGCGCAGGTATGTCCCAACTTAACACCTCAATCGTTTCCTTAGCCAGTTTTGCTGCGTGTGAAGGTGCATTATCAAGAAAGAAAATCACTTAGTGTTGCCTTTTCTGATATTTCGATCTTTTGGATCTAATACCAAACTTAGTTGATCCGCGAGCTGTTGTTGTATTTGGGCATCATCCTTGTCCAACAATGCTTGCAATTTGCTGCGTTCGAACTTTTCCGGTGTTCTATACGGTTGTATGAAGCTTGTATTGTTGGGAGTTGAAAATCGTTGACAGAGATATCAACAAGGAGATGGGGCCAAAGAAGAGGTTTGACTGTAACTACATGGACAGCTAGGGCCATCTATGAGCAAATTCCTGTTTCATATTTACAAACCTGATACAAGCACGGTTACATAATAATGAGTGAGCCTCATTCGTAAATATAAATACAGCTGCTATGCCCAATACCCCGCTGCGTAATATGAAGTCTGAGAGAAAGAAAGCCATTACCAACCTTTCTAAAACTAATTTCTAAAAGGAAAAGTAGGGGTGATTCTCAAGAAGCGGGCTCCCTAGACAAGTATGTGCACAGGGCAACTCCTGCAGGATCTGGCCAGCGCAGAGACTGACTGGATGGATCTTTTATGAGTGTTTGTCATTGGAATGTCCGTGTTTAAAATAATTTGTGTAACTTTGATGTAAAGGAGAAAGCCTACTCAACTAGTTATTGTGTGATTTGTACAGGTGAGTCATGGTTCAAAAATACATCTGTGAAACTACCGAAATTTTTATATGGTTACACCCCTTATTACTCCGTGGCAGTCAAAGAAAAACGTAAGGGCCGTGGCAGTGGAGGGCTAATTACATTAGCCCAAAACTGCGCTGCCTGTTCACATTGAAAATTGCTTCAATCTGCATATAGGTAATATATATTTTCCCTCATCAGCAAACCCGAATAACTGTATTGATGCGCAGCAAAATGTTTTATTCTCCACAAACAACGTTAACAAACATTTCTTATTAATTGGTGATTTTAATGATCGCGTAGGAACTCGAAATAGTTAAAGTTAATATAAGATGCGAAAAATTGGTGGAGTCCCTTGAATTTTGCGACCTAGGTATCTGCAATGGTCTTACAAAAGACGCTTCCGTACTACTGATTTACGTTGGTCAGATATCGATTAAGCAAATCTAGTCAACAATTACTCTGTGCACAATATTTCGGACCAATGAAATCATTTACTTCTTGCTATCGATTTTAATATTGTGATTTGATTTTTTGTATAATAAATTAATTTTCTCGATAACGCATGCCGTTAGCTAATCAAATATGCCAGTATGGATAGGCGCTTCCATTACCTCCAGGCCTCGTAATCAAAAAAATTTCTGGTTCAAGTCGTAGTGCGCTCATCTTACTAAACTTTGGGCCATGCTAAATTAGCTTGGTGTAATTGGAAAAATTATTATAATTTCGGTCTCATTTTATATCAACGCCGGTGTGAGGATCAAATGCCGTGACTCCTACTCGGAAATAGTCGACGTGACGCTGGGGGTCTTACAGGGTGACAGCTTTAGTCACCTCCTTTTCATGCTTCTTGTGGCTGATGTTGTGGACTATCATATAAAGAAAGGTATGAATGGTGTATTGTTTAATGGTGTCAGACCTCTAATTATGCTTCTGTTCACGGACAATATAGTTATCTATGCTACTTTTTGGCACGACGCTCGCAAGAAACTAAAAGTTCTGAAGGAGTATTTCGATCAGAATGTTTTTCAGCTAAACCCAAAAAACAAAGATCGTCCCATTTTATGAAGCCGGTAAGTTGAAGAAACTTCGCCCACTGATGCGGGAAAAGTTAATCCATTCTTGATTTATTAACACCTATACGTACCTCGGAACCCCGTTCTCGACAACGAGTAAATTTAGAATGGTCAAAAACCATTTTGGCAGGAAAGGGACGATACCAATTTATAGAGTGTGCAAGATTATACATAAGTCTAAACATGATTCATGGGAAATCTAGAAACACGCCTGCGCAGTTTATCCGAGTGGAAACGGGATTATATCAGGTGAGCGCCAAATACATAATTCAATTGGGCTTCGCAATTTAAGTCCCTACTCACATCTATAGGCGAACTTGATACATGGAGTCGGGAATGGATTCACCTTCCTGCGGTTACATTAGAAAAGTAAAACTTAATAATTAAGTGGGCGAATCATATGTATAGCACTGCTATTGATCGTGTGACGAAATCCAAATGAAACAGTCAATTTAGAAACCTAAGTCAATTGAACCTTAATGAACGTCATCTATATAACTGTATGACATTTTTAACTACATGGTGCAAGCGCTGAAAGCTAGGCCTTTCATTATTAAAGAGTAAAAGTCTGATTTTGAGTGCGCTGACCTTTTTATGTATATTGATCTGTTGTGGTGCATGCAATAATTTTATGTATTCATTTTTATAACTCTAATTTAGGATTATTGTATTACGAGCGTAAATTCGAGACTCCACTTGTAGAAACCAGCGGCACATTAAAAGAAACCAGAATTAAGTGGAATTGCGTAGACTAGCTTTTTAGTGTGAAACATATCTTATGTAGTTATTTTTTGTGCGATTTTTTTCTGTATCTCACTTTGAATTCATATAATAAATTAAATCTTTAATCTTGAGTAATATTTGTTTGCATAGGAAATTCGGAAATTATGCAGTTTCAATTTGTTTGTAAAATATATATGCACTGTAAATCGTGGAAATTTATTATTTGACGGAGTTGATGACGAGGCTCATTAATTTCAAGAGCGATATTTTTTGTGAGAAATAATGTAAAATTAATAAAAAAATTAGTATGACCTGATCCTTTCCGTAGAAAAGTCGGAGTGAACTCTAGTATTGTCGAGTCTCTTACACTATGTAGCAAGTAGCGTATTGATCAGTATTTTCCTATCTGAACGAAAACGATCCAAAAAAACAACTATCCACAGCGAAACTGATCAAAAATTGTTTAAAAAGATAATGTTGCAATGTTCTTCTAAAGATCGCATCCTAGATGCTTCATCCCTATTTCAGTGGGCAAAGAAGTACTGCAAGGAAACTGAAATCATTTTTATTAGCAAGGAAGATCACAAAGCCACTGCTGAAGATCTGAAAAGTAGATTCGATGCTGCAGTGAAAATGAAAGGGACAATCAGCCACGAAATGCGACTCCTTCCCAAAGAAGAAGAAGCGAAAATTAGAAAACAAAGTAAAAACAATTGTCACTGAATAAACGAAAGGCGGCAAGAGAGGTAGATAGAAGGCCAGACATCAGCATAAAAAAATCTCCGAGCTTTAATTTTACTTATTCCATACAATCTCTTCTTCGACTCTCGATCTCTCTAGTAGCTTGATAGGAAAGCACCTGACCGGATATCAGAAGATCTGTGGTTTAACTCCCAGTGGAGGGAAAGGAGAAAATCTCTTTTCAGAAAAAATTAATTCAAATAATTTAAAGAGTTTTCAATTGTAAATCTTGAAAATTGTATAAATATGGAATGCGAATCTTTATAATTAAAGACTTTTCGATTCTGAAAATTTCTAATTGAAAACTATGCATGGATTTCTGTGAAAAATCATAAGTTTATAAGAAACTAAATGAAAAGATTTATTAATTTGTGAATCAAGAGGGCACATTTTGGAGCATGCTTTTGGTAAAAGAAACTGAATGAAAAGATTTATTAATATTCGAATCAAGAGGGCACATTCTGGAGCATGCTTTCGGTGCAATACATTCGGAGCAATGCATCTCGGAACTTTATGCTTGTTATAACTACAGGACTTTATTAAATATGAAGTAAGTTATAACAAGATTACTTTTTGAAAGATTAATCAGGTAAACTTGATCGTTGTAACGAGCCTTGGTTGCGAGATGGAAAATGTGACGTTCTTTATGGAAAAAGACAACAAATTCTCCTACATTGAAGGTTTGACTTTGAATTTCTTCAACCAAAATTAAACCCTTATTTATAAGTTTTTTACTGGTATCTGGTTCTAGGTTTCTATCTTCTAAAAATGAAATGGATAAGACTGTTTTTCCTCATTGAAACTCTATCATTGCTTTCCATAATACATACATCGTCAATTGTCAAATTTGATCAATTGATAAATTGGGTTTTACTCGTTGTTTATAAAAAGAACAACTACAATAATTATTTCATCAGAAGAATATTCGGTGTAATCTCAACTATCATTTTATTCAAAAAGATAATTATTTAGATTTGAACAAACATTCGTCTGTTCAACAGAAAAACAATCCATTTTTTCAAATTTGCACCCATTCGCAAAAGAAGGACATTGTAAAAGTTCGGAATTGTAGGTGCAAGCTCAATACCGACCTTCAACTCTGCAATTCCAACTTGATACACGTTATCACACTGTTGCTCGCATCTCTCATCCGGACCGACAGATCCTCCTCCAGAGCCTGTGTTAACCTCATGTGCCTTCTCATCAGAAGCCACCATCAGAACTTCCTCTTGGACTGGATACGTAGAAGTCTCGTCGCTTACGTTTAACAATCTATCAGGACTATCGAAAGAAAACCACTGCCCCTTATGCGACAACCCTGATAAGCCCCTTCAAGGGAGTAGCAGGGCAGTTGATTACCATATGTAGCCTCCCCCGAAATAATTCTTGTAGGGAAGAAGTAAAGTAAAGGATTACTATATGCATCCTTTCCCCTCTGATCACTAGTTGTGCACACAGAAACATGTGAGCGGCCCAGAGAATTGTCTCTCACAGTAACCATACTCACATGAGCATTGCAAAAACACCCAATATCCGTCACCGTATCGACCTTCCCCTTCGGATCAAGTGGGGGGGGGGCACAGAGAGTTGTCTCCCATAGTAACTTCACACACAGGATGTTTGGGCATATGTCCAACATAGTTTTCAGCCTGAGAGACGGATTCACTTCTTTTTTAACCGTGTCTGGTATTTCCCAAAGCAAGAACCACACTGGGGTTCATCGGCATTGGCATCCACCCTTCCTGGCTTATATATTATTTTATACTTGTACTCACTTAATTTGATTTTCCATCTGGCTAACTTTGGCACTGGATCTTCGATACTGTGTAACCAAACAAATGGTCGATGGTCAGTTACGAGAAGAAACTCTCTCCCAAACAAATAAGGTCTGAAGTATACACGCAGAACACAATAGCAAGTAACTCATTTTTTGTAGTAGAATAATTAATCTCTGCTTCATGTAAAGTACGAGAAGCAAACGGAATAGTATAAACCTTCGGTAATACCCTATCAATCCTAAGAATTACTTCACATTCTTTTTTGCTTTTTGGATTAGGAAAATCTTTTACTACCTTGACCTTTACAGGATCAGACTTAACTCCTTCATGAGTAATTATGTGACCTAAATACTTAATCTCTTGCCGAAGAAAGTGACACTTTTCAGGTTGAAGAGCCAAACCTGCTTCTTTTAGTCGTATTAAAAGTTTCCTAAGCTTTTGAATGATTTTTTAAATTGGTGCCGTAAATGACTATGTCATCCAACTAGACGAGCAGCCCTACACCCTGCAGCCCCGTCAAAACCTGAGCCATTATTCTTTGAAATGTTGCAGGTGCATTCTTAAGAACAAATGGCATCCGATTATATTCGAAATGGCGGAAAATCATTACGGAAAAATATTATGCTTCACCCAACTGATCAAGAATATCCACAATATTCGAAAGTGGGTAAGCATCCGAAATTGTCTTTACATTTAACGCACGATAGTGGATCACCATACTCCATCTCTTATAGCTCTGCGGATCAGGCTTGTTTGGAACTATAAGAGCGGGGGAATTATGTTTATGAATAGGTGGGTTTCGATACGGTTTTTTATTTATTGGTAACTCATCGACAGTGATTATTTTATGTTCAATTACATTGGTATTGCCCAATTTATCTCCGGGTAAAAAGAATTGATCAGTTAATTCGGATATAATTCCTAAAAGACTGTCTATTTTCTTCCCATGTAGATGTTCCAGACAGAGGTTCTTTTGAAGCCTATCAAATCTATCTTCCAGTGTTTCAATTGCCTATGTGTGACCAGAATTGTCACTTGATGAGAAAATGTCATATTCTTGTAATTCGAACGGGAGTAACGTCAAATCTATATCATTATCCGATGAATTTATCATAAAAATTGCTACTGCATTATTGCGCTGTTTCCCCAAGATTTCACCTGCAAAAATATTAGGACCACACAAAATTCTTTCTATATATTCGTTCGTGACGGCGACGTAACATTGGTAAGAGTAACAAAAGGAAGATCTTCATTACTTAGGTGCAAAAACTCATCTCCAAAGTTTGCATTGCATTGTGTTGCTTCAAAAATGGAATTCCGAGGATACTACCATGAGAGATTGGAAAATCTTGTGAAACCACTTGGAAGGATGTGGAAATTCCCTTATAAAGTAGTTTCACTTCACCCTGTATTTAAATCATATCTGTTCCAACCCCTACTAAGTTATAAATAATTCCTGAATACATCCATACATCAGATTCTAAATAATTTGATTTAATAAAGTTTACGCTGGAGCCTGTATCGACTATTGCTCTTATTTTCCCATATTTTAATGAAGAATTTTCAAACTCGAGAATAGGTACTGGTCCTTGATCCGAGGGACAATTACGTTTTAAAACTATTCTTTATTGGAGGTTGGTTTCGTCCCTTTTGGAGCAGCTTCCCCCTTCAACTGCTCCATTGCTGAGCCTGAAGTATGGAGAGGAGAATTACTTAGTCCCTTACTTGCTCGATCTATATCTTCCTTCTGCTTTTTATTCAGTTTGCAAAATTTGACATAATGTCCCGGCCTACCGCCGTAATTACATTTATTGTGACTCTCTCCGACCTTTACATTTGCTTATTTTTTAATTTTAGGACAATCTAGTTTTAGATGCGCTATTTCTTGACAATCATGACACTTGGCGGAAATGGAAGAACCATCTTTCTCGCTTGTATTTGTTTGATCTGACTTTATTTGCGTCACTTGTTTTTTTGGAAATATTTTCTGCTCCCCTTTTCTCACAAAATCAGAATTTGAGGCTCCCCGCTCATTCCCATGTACTAATCCCCAACTAGTATTCTCGATATCGGCTTCGATTGCCATTTCTATCGGTAAATCTAATGATAAAGGATTCTTTTCCTTAGTAAAAGATAAATTATCTCGGCCTAATCTTATATACTTTTCCAAAACTTGACTTGCTATTTTATTCAGTATGTCCTGAACACGGGCTCCGTAATCTGTCACATTTTCGTCAATTTTGCGCTCAACAGTCAGCTCCTGTGACAACTGACTGATATCCGATTTAGGAGCATAAATTCGATTAAGAGTTTTTAATAACTCATCAAGAGCAAGTCCTACTTTATCCTGAATATGCTTTCGAGCGTGTTCGACAATTCGCATTTTTATCAACTTTATCAGATAATCTAGTTCCTATGGCTCAATAAAAGTAGCGGCGATTCTACAATGTTCTGCAAATAGAGTAACCAACATATTTGTACTGTCAAATTGCGGAATAATATCGCGTGTTATTTTTCTTCCTTCACTCATTCTAGACTTTTTAATTATTGGTGCTGCTCCAGTTGATACGGAGACCGATGGAAGGGCATCATCCTCCTCACGGCGCTTATTTGCGGTCTGCACCTTCCCTCGCCCTCTTACACCAAGGAAAACAGTTTGTGTCTAATCAAGAACTTCCAGATTAGGTCTCGCATTTGACGCAGAATGACCACAGACAAACTTTGACTTCGCCGAAGCTCGCTTTGGACCCATTTTGCGGAAGCGAATGATATAATAATTCAAACTTAAAAGAAAATTAGAATTTAAGACTTACAGTTCGACGCTGGCCAGTTAGACGAAGATTTTAATAACGCAAAAAAAAGAAACAAAGTTCACCTCCCAGAAGTTTCTTCGTCCACTGGGGCTGGAATGAATACCTAAGATTTAAAGAAGAACAGTCCTTCCGAGTCCTCTCCAAATTTCTCAGAACAGTGCCCTCTTCTGTTCCGGGCAAGTCCGACGATGTGATTTCCGGTTTGTCACGGACTCACTAATCGTTGGGATGTTCCAAAAATTCTTCGAGTCTGTAATTGAGTATGGAAAAACTCATGGTCTCTTTCTCAATTACGTACGATTTCGGTGCAATTGATTACACCTTAAGCTATCGGGAGTAAAACCACGAAAAAACCCTGATAGAAAGTCGCGACTCATTTAATGCGGGTCCAATGTTCTTCATTGCACTTAATTTTCACACAAATTTTCTATTGAGGCAAAAATAGGTTCACAATTCACAGTCAGAGAAATGGAAATTTGAATGTCTTTCCCATTTATTCAATTATCACTAGTACAAATATTGCAACACAAAAGTTACTAAATGTTCACAGTACTGCATTGCAATCACAAAGACACTAGGAGGTAAATAAAATTCTCTTGACACAGGAATCTCACGTCGCTGTTTTATTATTCAGTAAAGAGATTAATTGATTGTACAAGAATTTCTCTTTGCGACTGGATTTCGAGTTCAGATTCAGATTCTGACGCCTTTTGGGCCTTACGGTCATATTTATATTATTGACTTATGCCCCTCGCGAGCGCTATCAACGAACGAGAATGTAGTTACAACAGACAGTAAGATTCCTCTAACAAATGATTCTTGAGTTCTTGTGGCAAGTATGATTCATCATGAATCCAAAGTCTGGTACAAAGTCCAGGGTTAAATGGTTCAATGTCAAGGATATGTAAACATTATTTTATAAACACAAGTTCTCCGATTACAAGTTTACGTTTTTAGTTCGGGTCTAGCTAAAGCCAAAAACCCATTAATGATGCTAATATTAGGCCTATGACTCATTAGTCTTCTTCCTGTGCGGGTGACTCCTTTCCCGTCACTTCTAAATGCGGGTCTGGTATGGTGCAAAGTGGACGTCTTCGTGTGATCGTTTCAGTTAGCTCTGCTATTCTGGAGTTGATTTTTGATTGGTTTGGATCTTGGGTTCAGACGCTGAAGACTCCTATATAATTAAACTTTTATTTAAAGAAATTATAGCTGCATGAGAAAAAATATATTTAGGAATGAAATGAGCTCCTGTTGATTAAAATTAATTAAAAATGAAACGAATATTTTCTACAAACCGAGGCACGAGGCGCGGAAAAAGCAAGTTAAAATAGATTAAGTGTGTAAATATTTAAATTTCATCATTTTGGAGAAAAGCATCTCGTAATTACGTTATCTTGGTAGGTGTGACGTAGTCTGTTTACAAGTATTACGAGAACTTCATCCCTATCGTCCCGAAATGTGCTCGAATATAAAAGAATGCGTTCTTTTGTTGAAGAAAATAATATTTAGATGTTCCGCAAGCCTGATGAAGTTCAACACATATTTCTCATCAAAAAAATTTCATTGAGCGAATCAAGTTGAACCTGAACATTTTTCTTCGCAATTAGCCATATAATTGTATAAATATACATATTTATACAATCTAATAGATTTATTTTAAGTGCCTTCCCGCCCCCACGAGACGTTGGAAATGGGTAGGGGTTTATTCAACATTATTTGTGTAACCATTTCATATCTATTTTTTATTTTTGTGACATACATATCTCGATTACCATCGATAGCCAAGGGCGTCCTTTCGTCGCATATCGTGAGGGAGGAAAAGGTATATAACTTTTTATTGAACATCCGTCTTTGGATAGAAAATTCATCTTTCTTGGTTAAAAATTATTATTTCGCGTTGGAAGTTTAACTGTCGTCTAGAAAAGTCGTCTTTTTGTCTTCGAAATTCGAAATTCAACTGAAAATGTAACTACTCCATTTCTGGTTGAAAATTTATACTTTTGAGTACAATATTCTAAGTTCTAAGCAACAAATTTGAATGAATTTACTGGTTAAAGCTTTATATCATGCATTCTTCATGACCTACTTGTTTCTCACTTTTTGTTACAGAATGCTCTTGGACATTAATCCAGGAGAAGGACATAATAGGGCCCGTAAAAATTGCAAGAATGATCGGGATCCGAAAGCAGGATCATTAATTGACAACATTGTCGACATGATTTAGCAGATATTAAAAATGTGATTATTATTATTACTGAATTAAATGTTTAAATAGACTTTTAGTAAATTCGAAAGAAATTTGTGTTTCGGGGTGTCCATAAAAGTGTGAGTTAGATCCTAAAAATTGTTATAAATATATTAATACTCTCGATCAAAAGAAACTGAAGCTTGAATGTCCGATTTTTAATAAAGTTAACTCAGCTTGATTCACATTTTCTTATGATTTTATAGACTTTAAAATTATGTCCCTCGATTTTGACATTTTAACAGTTATGATTAAGTTCACATATAGTTTATTTGGAGAAGGAAGCTTGCAAGCTTAAAATATATGTAATGATCAAGACGAGGGACCAACCTAAACTATTGTGCACATTTGCTTCACACAGGTATCGTATTTCAAAAAAATAATTGTTTGCGTACAAAATTTAAAAACGACCAACATAACTATGTTACTTCTTGAAATATAATAGAAAGTTTTCGAAAAGCTTTTAAATAACTACTCCTAGTTCTCATTTAATCTCATAAATAATAATGAATATTAGTTATCAAAAATAACAATGTATTTAATATATTCCAGAAATTTTAAGGAATTTTTCCTACTAAACTTTTGGTAAAGTTCCCCAAAGTGTAGGCATTATTACATAACAGCTCAATTTCCTGACTTGTCCTTTCTCTACTTCCTCTCCTCTCACATCCCACAATTAAACTCGCTTCTTCTACCTCCCAACTCTTCACATCCCCTAATTCCACTTACATACTTCTACTTCTCTTCCCTTCCCTTACTTCTTTCTTACCCATACGAACGTTATAAAAAATGTCAAATGACATCATTATTTGCGAGGGACAATCTTGACACTAAAAACGTCTTCATTTAACATATACATGAGAAAACTGTGGCTTATGTATATATTTGTACTCTGATGATGCAATGGAATATTTCTTAGATACAGATGTTAACAAAATTATTCACTGAAGAATTAATCAGTTTGTTCTCCACTTTGCGAAGATGCGGATGGTCTGTACTTTTGTTTTCACTCTGGCGGTTATCGTTAATTCTATTGGTGAATATAGTTATATATCTATCATTTTACTTATAGTTTATGTAACACAAGCATGAATACTGCTACTTCTCAGACTTGCGGAACGAACCTGAAGTCCCCCTTCCCAGCTTGTAGTCATATAATAGCCATTTGTGTATTTACACTTTAAAAACCAGAGATTTCTTTTTTGACGTTATTCTTTTTTCTCGCGTTCCATTTTCCAAAAGGATAACTTCATGCTGTTATTTTCAATGCAAAAAGAACTGATTCTGGGTTCCCACCAGTGGTCTGATTTGAGTACCACTTGAGACTAATTTTTCTCCGTCTTATTGTTTTTACAGTCTATGACGTCAAAACTTAACACGTCATAGATATACGTGGCCATTACATACCTACCAATATGAAAAGCGGCACTTAAGGTCGCTTCCTACGACTCGCACTGGAAAGATACACTCATCAATAAGTTCCATATTTTTCCCGTTGGTGCATAATATACTATTAAGCTTACTTTTTAACATAATAATGCATTGTCGAGCAGATAGTAGAAACCAAACAAATTAATTCTGTGATTTCTCGCCAAACAGTTGGACTTATGGACAAAGATTTAAATTTTCAATCCAGACAGAGGAATTTCCAACAAAATAGCTCATTTTTTCTTGAAATAGTTGAATTTTCAAGGAAAATAGTTTGAATAAAATAAAAATTGCTTCTTAACAATATTTTCTGAATTACTAATCACATAGTTAAATTTTAAAACTAGAAAAATATTTTCTACCGAAAATTCGAATTTTTGAAAATTTAAAAAAATCAAAAACAAGGAAGAAAAAATTGTGAATTTCCTTAAAAATGGAATAAAATATAAATAAAAGAAACGTTGAATTCAGATAAAAATATCAGACATAAATGTGCTGAGCAAAAAAGAAATCTTCTATTTCTTCTTGCAGAATGTAGTTCTCAGCCCGACGAGAAACCTAATATCGAACGTAATCCTGGTCCTTCTTCTTCTGCTGCTCGACAAGAACATTTTTCTGACCGAATTTCTTCAGAGGAGGCTCCTTTCCGTAGCAGGTCCAGGTTTCCTGCTAGCAGGCGCCCTGGAGGGGAACGTAATCCTGGTTCTTCTTCTGCCAGACAACATTCACCTGGCCGAAAATCTTCTCAGGAGCCTCCACTTCGTGCCAGATCCATTTCTCCTCTAGGCAGGCTTCCTTCAGATCGAATACTTGGATGCACAACAGAAGAACTTGGATATGTTCGGCTTATTCCTTGCACAAATCAAAACCAGCAATTTGAATTTCGAAGATACGTCATTCCTGCCGGTATGCCAATTAGATTTCTAGTAGAGCGACATAGATATGTGCCGGTGCCAACCCAAGAATATATGGTATTATCAACATCCAATGATGACATTTTTGCAATATTGGATGATAGTGGGATTCTTCGTGGAATTTATAGGACAGATACAAATAAGTCTCGAGTAAAAATAAATTTGATAAGCGGCGCAGTTGATAATTTGACTCCAGACGAAAAAAGGGAATGTCCGGTGGGTAGAAGTCAAGCAATCTTCTCAAGAAGTTTTATTAAAGTTTCTGCAAATTACGATTCACTACATTGTGAAAGAAATCCCAATGTTGAACGTAATCCTAGTTCTTCTTCTTCTGCCGGACAGTCAAGGTCTTCTTCAAGCAGGACTTTTCCTAATGAAGTACTCGGTTATGCACTTGGTGAACTTGGATATATTCGGCTTAGTCCCCAGATAAATCAGAATCGGCAATTCGAATTTAGAAGATATGTTATTCCTGCCGGTTTACCAATCAAATTGCGAGCAGGACGTAATAGATATGCGCCTGTACCAACCAGAGAACACATTGTTTTATCAACATCCAATGGTGAAGTATTTGCAATACTGGAGTATAGTGGGATTCTTCTTGGAATGTACAAGACAGATCCATTACTTCGGAGAATAAAAATAAACATGATAAGCGGTGCAGTTGAGAATATGACCAAAATTGAAATGAGGGAATGTCCTGTAGGCAGGCATTACCCAATCTCTCCAGGCAGTTTTAAAGAGGTTGCTTCCAATGAAGATACTCTACAGTATGTGTATCATTAATTCAATAGAAAAAGATAGACTAAAATATAATATTCTTTGTAATCCGTAGTCGGATCAAAAGTAATTAAAAAATTTATATGTAAATGTATTATTGTTATCAAGGCTTCTTTTGTTTTATCTTTCACTTATCTCCAGAAGGCCATCACAGACACAGGGGGGGGGGGGGGAATCAAATAACGTAGCTGACGTTAACTTGTAGGACGCAATTCTTAATTATTTGAGATTCAGCTTTTATAGAAAAATTTTGTTATTTTTTTTTCGTCCATCAATTGGTGAACAACATTTCGACTTTTATTATCATTTGGATTCAATGCGCAGGAGCGTATGCAACCGAAAAATGATTCATACACTGAGAAAAAAAAAACAGTAATCACAACAAAACTATTTTGTTGCGCTGAACAGAGTTTTGTTGAGCCAACAAAACCATTTGGTTACACCAACGAAATATACCACCACGCATGCGCACTTGATCAGCAGGAACGCGTGCATGCGTGTGCAAGTTCATTTCCATTATGACGGATACTACCGTTGGAGTCGCGTATTTGGCTATTTTGGTACATGCTGGAAGTAATTAAAGTGATAGTTCTATGATGTGGATAAACATGGATAATACGACGCCTCGAATTGTGGAGGACTGGGATCTGCAGTTCCTATTTAACACCTTTAAAAGTAAGCATCCGAATCCTAACCTAAAATGTATACGTAAACATACGCTTAGAAATATTGATACTTCCAAATAGTTCGTAAATGAAATAGTTTCATTATCCATTCATCGTAGAGAATATACAACTTTAGATTTTGTTTCTTAGAGCATGGCATTGATAAAAATGCATTTGAGGCTCTCACGCCTGGGAGTTCTTTCCTCGAAAAACTCTTGGCAAGCGAAAAGCGTTTGGAATTCACATACAATTTTTACAAAATCTAGGCAATTACATTGTGTGATAGTAAACAGGTGTCTAAGTTCCACTTTGAATCATGATAATAATTCTATTTCGAAAATACCAAATGAACCACCAACAGAACTGTTTATGAATAAAATTCTTCGTTTTACACCTGCAGAATTTTTCTATTAAAAACTAGAATATGCTAGCGCGAGTGGTGAAAGTTTTTTTTAATTTATAGAATAAGTTTTTATAATAATTTATCTTTTCACAATCCGAATAATTCCAAACTAAAGTACTCACGATTCGAATAAAACTTTAAAGCTAAAATATTTTGTTGCTGAATTTATACAAAATAAATATTTTCGAAATTAACTGTAATTAAAGTCCGGTGGTGTTTCTGGCCACATTGAAGATTCATTAGTCTGAATTTGAATAAAGATTGTCATTATGATAGACATATTATATAATTATTATCGGAATTTATGATAATTTAATGGTAGCTAAAATATTTTGAAAAGGGCTAGAATGAAATTATTGTTGTATCAATTGAGGAATAATGCGAGGCAAATTCTCTGTTCTCTTTTGATTAAAAATAATAAAAAGGTCGCTGCCTTTTTCCAAAGAGTTCTGCACTAAGGAAATAATTCTTTTTTTTTCAATTTCTTTCTGCAGGTATAATTTTTCAGTTGTTAGAAGTGCCACAGGTAAAAAAAATTATTCGCAATATTTGTATACAGTTTTTCAAATGATCAAGTTAGACAATTTTAAATTAGAAGTATTCAAAAACTAAAATTTTGTCTTCAAAATTTTCAAATCGAATGATGTAAAATTTTTATAATCATACAATTTCAACTTTAAACCTTTAAAATTGAATGCTTTCTGAGTTATCGCTTTGTCTATGTCAGTCCTCAAATATGAACAATTTTGTATTAGAGCTTCAAAAAAATGTTACCACTAAAAATTTAACAATATTTTACTTCAAAAGAAAAGCTAAATAATTTTAACTGCAACATTTGAATTTTATGACTTTAAATTGTGATCGCGTATTTTAAACGTATCAGTGAACATAATATATTCTACAAAATTAAAAAAAAATCATGCCAAATGACATAATTTATTCAAACGTTTCAATTCAATTTATACTCATGGAATTTTGAAGGATTCTTAAATAATTTAAATTTTCAATATTAGAAAATAAAACGGGGTTGTTATCGTGTACATTTAATTGAAATTTCATCCAAGGTATTTCAAGGGATTTCTAATTATGTTTATGGATTTTACGATGTCAACGAAATTTAACAAATTTCTAGAGAACTTCAAAGAATAGATTAAATTTTATTCCAAGGGAATTCAATAGTTCAAATTTATCTTAAGGAATTCGAAAAATTTCAATGGATTGTTGATTCCGAAGAATTTAAAGGTATTTCGTTAAAAAATTTGGTACCATTCTTAATTTTTGAACGTGTTTCGTGCGTTTGAATTTACTGCCAGTGTAAAACATTTTAGGGGCTCAAACTTTGATAATTTTTTATTCGATTTGAAGACCGAGAAGTCAAATCTTACAATGAAATATTTTATTATACGAATTATACCACGAATCAAAAATTAATAAAGCAATTTTTAGTAGAAAAAATATTCTCCATTATGAGAAGAATTTTTCATTGTATCGTGATGTTTATGGTAGAAATCATTTAACATTATTTAAAAAGTTTCCAATGTTATATGAAAAGATTGTTTCTTCTTTTCTGAATGTGAAAACTAAATTCTAATTTTTTCCGTATTCCCCACCTCCCCCTTTTTGTGAAAAAATCAACTTATTTTCCATTCTTTAAGATCTTTTTATGCTGTGATCCCTGAAATCATCATAGTACAATTTAAGAACCAATGTTGAAAAGTGATTTATCGATTACAATTGTAGGATCTACACGAAGAGACATTAGCTAGGACGTGCTAATAGATTTCTCAACGACAGAGGATTTATTCAAGATATCTCGTTTGGTCGACATGTAGCAAGAAATATTACAAATATACTGAAGTTTGCAGACTTTCAGTCAACTTTCACTTAAGCAAATCAAAATTGTTTAAGCAAATAGAAATTTTTTGAACATTAAAAGGAATGTGTCAAAACTATATAATTATTTATTGAAGAAACCAAAAATTCGCCTTCCATAGTTTAATTCAATAAGCAATTTCGATTGATGAAGGCAAAAAGAGTCAAAAACTCAT
>CAKNXH010000129.1:31614-71881 GCA_932178445.1 Andricus quercusramuli
TCAGCAAAACAAAAACCTTTCTAAAAGACTCTAAACTTGACAGCAAAACAATATCGAAATTAATTCCGACTAATTCCATTTCTACAGCAACGAATCCCAAAAATCCACAAAAATAAGATTTCACTCAGACCGATCGCCGGTGCAATAAACTCACCAACTTACAACCTAGCACTTTTCCTTATCAAAGAAATGAATCCTTTGACAGGAAACTCTATCACAAACGTCGAAAACTCTCTTGACTTTATGAAAAATATACAACAGATTCACATTCAACCCCAGGACATCCTAGTGAGTTTCGACGTAGTATCTCTCATTACGAAAGTTCCAATCTTTAATACAATCTTTATGAAACTTCTAGAAACTAA
Source organism: Andricus quercusramuli (assembly GCA_932178445.1). Classification (NCBI taxonomy): domain Eukaryota; kingdom Metazoa; phylum Arthropoda; class Insecta; order Hymenoptera; family Cynipidae; genus Andricus; species Andricus quercusramuli. The sequence goes on from CAKNXH010000129.1 coordinate 31,980, forward strand.
AATCTTCAACCAATCCAAGCTTAAACCAGACTTCGGGTTCTGTTACTTTGACAACACTTTTATCATCTGCAGACATGGACTAGATGAGGTACACAAGCTTTCCGATTTCATCAATCGTTTACAACCTCATATCCAGTTACCCATGGAAATTGAACAGAATGGAAAATTGCCTTTCCTTGGACGTACTAGTTTACAAAAAATCTGATAACACATCAGGACATGAGGTTTCCAGAAAATCCCCAAATACTAACAGATATTTACATGGCTCGTTTCACCACCACCCATCTCAAAAGCAATCGGTCATCAACTTAGAACATAGAGATGCAATAAAACAGCCTAATAACATCAAGAGGGACAATGGATATAATACCAACCCAATTTGGCTCTTCCGTCCTTCCTGGATTATTTAAAAGGCAATGTTCATTATACGTTGGCAAAATTCGTAGTCTTTCACACGATTGGAACCCGAAACACATAATTTTATTATAACGAATCATTGAGAAAGCAATGAATCTATTATATTGTAGCTATCTTATCACATCTCCCCATAATTATTATGACTTATTTTTTTTCTTCCTTAGAAGTCAATACTCTTGACGCTCTGAAGGATGCTTTCCATGCCGCGTCGTGGCGGCGCAGATGTGAAACACTTTCTCAATTCAAAGTTTTGCAAATAGTCAAGACTTTCAATTACTTCAGCCAAATAAAATTCACTTAGTAAAAGCAAAATTTTTCTCAGTGCATGAGTATTGCACTTTCTATACTTTGCTAATCATTTTAAATGTTATTACAACGTATATTCGATTCTTCGGCTTGACTGTTCAGCTATTTGGTTGCTGATGAGACTGATTGTAAAAAAAGCAATTTTTTGTTGAAAATTCAAGTATTTAATTGAAAATTTGACTTTTTGGGTTAAAAATTCACCTATTCTGGTAGAAAATCTTTGTTGCTTGAAAATTAAACTTTTTTTTTGCAATGCAGCATATTGTGACATGAAATCTCAAGAATTTGAAGCGTTTCATATTGAATTGCATATTGCATCAACATTAGGGGTATTTAAGAGAATTTATAACAGTACTATCCTATTTTTGTATTTTTTATTTTCTACGCACTATATGCATTGAAAGTTAACAAATGTGCCAGTTGAAATCTATTCATTAACACTTTTGATATTTATTAATTATATTTAGTGAATAAATTTTGAATAATCCTAAAAAGCTGTTATATCTACGAACGTTTCTTCAAAGAATCGGCGCAGATCTATTTTTCAATGAAAAAAATTAAAAATTATGGGAATTGTAATATTAATTTGTGCCATAATGAAGCATTGGCAGAGATAAAATTGGACGAATAAACATTTGTTTCCTTGAAACTTTGTTTTAACTATGAGCTTATGTCGATATTATTTTTCAGATACCGCTATTTGTTCTATAACATACAGGTATACGAGGACATAGACCAGGAAATTTCTATGAAACTTCATTGTGGGAGGTCAGAAAGGGGGAGTCAGCGAATCAAAATTGGCTACGTGGAATACGAAAAGCCTACTAGTATTTACATATATGGAAACATCTTGTAGAAAATTCCTTTTCTGGCTGAATCAGTATCAGCTGGTGACATTTACTCTTATATATTCGATTAGTGAAAAATGATGATCACTGTGGGTACTCTATTCCTTGCTTTTGCCGTTTTCCTTGATTCTATTGGTAAATATATAATAATATACTTCTCTTGCTTCACGCTCCCCTACATCGCAACCCCTTAAAATTTTGCACATCCCTTACTTCTCATACTTTCAACCTGCTCAATTTCCTGACTTCTCCTTTCTCTACCTCCTCTCCTCTCACATCCCACAATTAAACTAGCTTCTTCTACTTCCCAACTCCTCACATCCCACACTTCCAATCCCATCCCTCCCCTCACTTCTCCATCTTTTACATCCCCTAATTTCACTCACATACTTCTACTTCTCCTCCCTTCCCTTACTTCTTTCTCATCCATATAATTTCCGTTTATAAGAATCATATAGATCAAAATGAAGCGTGAAGAAATAAAATATATGCCTGCATGCTATATAAATGCATTTCAATTCACCTAGAAAAACCCAGTATTCTCACACATTTGTATGGAAATACTATTTCAATATAGGAGAGAATTTAATCAGACCTTCAATCAGATTATTTACTCTGATAATTTCTTCGAAAATTGTCGTGTTGACTCTATTTTTACATAAACTTTTTACTTTTCATTCGAGATCAGAGTGTTTTAATTAAAATCATCGCAATAAAAAATGTCAAATGATATCATTATTTGCGAGGAACAATCTTGACACTAATAACGTCGTCATTTCACATATATGTGAGAAAACGGCTACTTATATATATATATATTTGTACTCTGATGATGCAATGGAATATTTCTTAGATACAGATGTTAACAAAATTATTCACTGAAGCATTCATCAGCTTGTTCTCTACTTTCCAATAATGCGGATAGTCTGTACTTTGGTTTTCACTTTGGCGGTTATCGTTAGTTCTATAGGTGAATATAGTTATATATCTATCATTTCTATTATCGTTTATGTAGCACAATCATGAATACTGCTATTTCTCAGGCTTGGGGAACGAACCTGGAGTCCCACTTTGCAGCTTATAGTCATATAATAGCCATTTGTATATTTGCACTGTAAAAACTAGAGATTTCTTTTTTCACGTTATTCTTTTTTTTCGCGTTCCATTTTTGAAAAGGATAACTTCATGCTGTTATTTTTAGTGCAAAAAGAAACGATTCTGGGTTCCCGCCAGTGGTCTGATTTGAGTAACACTTGAGACTATTTTTTCTCAGTCTTATTGTTTTCACAGTCTATGACGTTCAAAATTTTGACTTCATAGATATTCATGGCCATTACATACCTACGAACATGAAAAGCGGCACTTAAGGTCGGTTCCTACGACTCGCAATGGAAAGATATACTCATCAATAATGTCCATATTTTTCCCGTTGATGCATAATATACTATTAAGCTTACTTTTTAACATAATGATGCATTGTCGAGCAGATAGTAGAAACTAAACAAATTAATTTTGTGATTTCTCACCAGAAAGAGGAATCTTTAAAAATTTCGAAACGTCTAAAACAAGGAAGAAAAAATGATGAATTTCCTTAAAAATGGATTGAAAACTTGCAATTAAATTATTTACAATGACGTTAATATAGAAGGAGATAATTTTATATGTGTATGTGTATGATTCTATTATAAATTATGATCTAATATATAAAATCAAGTGGCCTAAAACGTATGATGGCATAGTTTCATAAATCCATAAATCCATAGTTTTTGTCAATCGGCACCAAATCATTCCTACATGTCTAAAGGGTAGAATTTTCACCCCTGAGACAACCTTACATGTTTATACGGTAGTCTCAGATGAGGTGCGCGGGGGGGGGGGGGGGCGTAAGACAGGTTAATCAAATGCAAATGACAGCAGATAACAGCTAGCATATTGTATAATATATATTATTATCATTATTATTATTATATCTGTATATTAATACATGCTTTTTCAATATATTTATATATAGAAAATAAAAGTCAATAAAGAGGTAAAACTTAAAACAAGTCTAAACGTTACTTGCAAATGAGATTTTGTTTTTAAGACCATGTGACGAGTGGGTCACGTGACCGGATTCCTACCTTACCGAAACTTTTTTTATTTGTAAACTTATGTTCACACGAATAGCCACATCGAGTTTCATAATTATTAATTATTATTGAAATTTAGGGCCAGAGCCGCATTTCTTAGTGCTTCTTATTTATTATCCCAAATTTTCAACTCGATGTGGCTATTCATGTGAACGTAAGTTTACAAATAAAAAAAATTGTCGGTGAGGTAGGATACGGTCACGTGACCCACTCGTCACATGGCCTTAAATACAGTTCCTTGACATAATAATTTGTAATCAAAAATGTGACTAAAACTAACTAAAAGTGGCAAATGTGTATTAATAATATGTCTAATGTTCTTTTTAATTCAAAAGAGCTCGATGAAGTTTATGAGAATTCCAGGAGAATTTTTAACGAATACAGAATAAACCCTAAAAATGAAACAATGAGTTAAGTTAAATTCAAACACGGTGAGCCTTAATCATCTTCAACTTGAAAGTTTTGAAGCTCAACTCTTCTTTATGGAATGTTGAAATAATTGCAATTCAGTTCTTTATTTGTCTCATTCAAAATGTTTGTTTGTTAAGTCTTAGTTGACAGTAGATACTGAGTAAAAACATATTTGCCAAAGAATCAGATATATTAAAAACCGTTTCCTTTATGTGGGTTTTTGTATATTGCAAAATCGTTCATTTTTATTAAGGTTATTGAAGCGTTTATGCACTCGTCTTCTACAAAAAATATATGTTGTTCAACAAGAAACGTGTACAATGGGGAGTTCTTACAATTAATAGTATATTGTGCTACAAGTTAAAAAAGCGAGAGATTTAAAACGAGTGTGAAGTTAGCTACCCAAGCGGAGCGAAGGTGGCTATCACAAGAGTTTTAAATCGTCGATTTTTCAATGTGTGGGACACGATACTTTTTCTATAATTTGTTTAAAAAGTGCTAGTTTTTGTTTACCAGTTTTTTGTGTAAAAATAAGGCGATTTTTTGTCGATTGACGCAACAATAACACCGTATTTTCGGAGAAACTGACGGCATTTTTAGGTTAGGGACGGAGTCGGAAAATAGAATGAAGTTGGCTGCGCACGATGCACAAGCACACCCTTGGCATCACGAACACACCCGGAGTAACAGGAAGTAGTTTGCACTTTATTTACTTTTTCCACTGTGCCTCACTTTTGTCAATACGTCCATTTACTTTTTCCACTGTGTCCGTCCACTTTTTTCACTGTTGCCCAGAAAGGTCGGCACTGCACATGCGCCACGTCATCGGCCAATAATCGGTCACTTTTTCCACCGAAAACAGGTGGAAAAACTGGCACTTTTTCGCAAATTATAGAAAAAAGTTGTTATTTCTCGTAATTTTTATTGAATCATCAGAAAAATGTTCTCCGCAAAGAAACGTCGAATTCAGATGAAGACATTTGACATAAATGTGCTGAACAAAAAAGAAATTTTCTATTTCTTCTTGCAGAATGCAGTTCACAGCCCGACGAGAAACCTAATATCGAACGTAATCCTGACCCTTCTTCTTCCGCTGCTCGACAACAAAATTTGCCTGACCGGATTTCTCCAGAGGAGGCTCCTTTCCGTAGCAGATCCAGGTTACCTGCTAGCAGGCGTCCTGAAGGGGAAGGTAATCCTGGTTCTTCTTCTACCAGACAACATTCACCTGACCGAAAATCTCCTCAGCACCCTCCACTTCGTGCCAGGTCCATTTCTCCTATGAGCGGGCTTCCTTCAGATCGAATACTTGGATGCACAACAGAAGAACTTGGGTATGTTCGGCTTATTCCTCGCACAAATCAAAACCAGCAATTTGAATTTCGAAGATACGTTATTCCTGCCGGTATGCCAATTCGATTTCTGGTAGAGCTACATAGATATGTTCCCGTGCCAACCCAAGAATATATTGTATTATCAACATCCAATGATGACATTTTTGCAATATTGGATTATAGTGGGATTCTTCGTGGAATTTATAGGACAGATAAAAATAAGTCTCGCATAAAAATAAATATGATAAGCGGCGCAGTCGATAATATGACTCCTGATGAAAAAAGGGATTGTCCAGTGGGCAGAGGTCAAGCAGTCTTCACAAAAAGTTTCATTAAAGCTTCTGCAAATTACGACTCACTACAGTGTGAACGAAATCCCAATGGTGAACGTAATCCTAGTTCTTCTTCTTCTGCCGGACAGTCTAGGTCTCCTTCAAGCAGGACTTTTCCTCATGAAGTACTCGGTTATGCACTTGAAAAACTTGGATATATTCGGCTTATTCCCCAGACAAATCAGAACCGGCAATTCGAATTCCGAAGATATGTTATTCCTGCCAGTTTACCAATTAAATTGCGAGCAGAAGGAAACAGATTTGTGCCTGTACCAACCAGAGAACATATTGTTTTATCAACATCCAATGGTGAAGTTTTTGCAATATTGGAGTATAGTGGGCTTCTTCTTGGAATATACAAGGCAGATCCATATTTTCCAAGAATGAAAATAAACATGATAAGAGGTGCGGTTGACAATATGACCAAAATTGAAATGTTGGAATGTCCTGTAGGCAGACAGTACCGAATCTCTTCACGTTGGTTTAAAGAAGTTGCTTCCAATGAAGATACTCTGCAGTCTGTGTATCATTAACTCAATAGAAAAAAGATAGACTAAAATATAATATTATTTGTAATCCGTAGTCGGAACAAAACTAAATAAAAAGATTTGAATGTAAATGTATTATAGTTATCAAGGCTTATTTTGTTCTATCTTTTGCTAATCCCCGCAAGGCCATTAAAATTTTTTTTTTCGAATATTCAAAATTCAGAGAGTTACGTGATTTTGTGTTTTCAGACGCGAGTTTTCTGAAAACACCATATTGCCCTGACTGCCAACAGAATTTTTATTATTTTTTAGCTACAGCAACGACTGAAACAGTGGGGCGAAATCAAATAACGTGGTCGACGATAACTTATAGGACGCAATTCTTAATTGATTTGAGATTCTGCTCGTACAGACAAATTTTTTTTTTTTTTTTTCGTCGGTCATTTGGTAAACAACCTTTCGACTTTTATTAGCTTTTGGATGCAAGAAAACTATTTGGTTGACCTAAACAAAGTTTTGTTGAGCCAACAAAATCATTTGGTTAGAACCACGAAATATGACACCAGGCATGCGCCCTCGATCAGCGGGAACGCGTGCACGCGTGTGCAAGTTCATTTCCATTATGGCGGATACCACCGCTGTAGTCGCGTGTTTGGCTATTTTGATACATGTTGGAAGTAATTAAAGTGATAATTTTGTGATGTGGATAAACATGGATAGTGCGTCGCGTCGAATTCTGCAGGACTGGGATCCGCAGTCCCTAATCAACACCTTTAAAAACAAGCATCCGAATTCTAACCTAAAATGTATGCGTAAACATACGCTTAGAAATATTGATACTTCTAAATGGTTAGTAAATAAAATAGTTTCATGATCCATTTATCGCAGAGAATACACAACTTTATATTTTGTTTCTTAGACCATGGCATTGATAAAAATGCATTTGATGCTCTCACGCCTGGAAGTTCTTTCCTCGAAAAACTCTTGGCAAGCGAAAAGCGCTTGGAATTCACATAAAATTTGAACAAAATCTACGCAATTACATTTTGTGATAGGAAAAAAGTCTTTCCAATTCTGCTTTTAATCATGATACATTGATGCATCAAAATACAAAATGAACCACCAACAGAACTGTTTGAAGATGGCAAAGATAGCGATTCCACGCGGGATGTTTGTTTGTATTTCTGTATCATTTTTATTTGTATTTTTGTATAAGTTTACAATATCAAGTTAGACAGCTGAAAAAAAACAATGAAATTTGAAGTAATTTCAAATCCTCAGTTTGAATAAACTAATCAATATAAACTGTTTAACTAAATAGTTTAAACTAAACATGGAATAATTCATGAAAAATTAGAACAGATAAATAGGTAACAAATTTACGTTTCTGATAGGACGAAGGCAAGGAGAAAAATCCTGAAGGGGAGGGAAATTTTACTAGAAAGCAAAGAATAAGTGTAGATAATTCTCTTCCAGGAATTTTGAACGTATATTTCTCAACAAAAGGTAAGAAAAGAATTTAAAAAATATTTTACGTAAATTGAAAAATAAATTTCAAAGTTATTGGCAGGTTCCCATGAATTATAGGCTTCACCGTCTTTCCCCTATTTTCTTGCGTTTCTTCATTTTTCAAATCCTCCTTTTACCTTATTCTCGAAGAACTTCCCCTTTTCTCCTTATCTCTTGAAATATACGATATTTTGAAACATAATTGTTCGATTTACATATGCAACATTGTTATGTTCAAAACTAGAATATGTTACCGCGAGTAGTGAAAGTTTTTTTTTTCCACTCACAGAATTATCTTTCATCATAATTTATCTTTTCACAATTCGAATAATTCCAAACTAAACTATTTACGATTCGAATAAAACTTTGAAGACAGTCCGGTGGTCTATCTGGCCACGTTGAAGATGCATTAGTCTACATTTAAATAAAGATTGTCATTATGATAGACAAATTATAATAATTATTACCTGAATTTAGGATGAATAAAACTAATTGTTTTAATTGAGGAATAATGGGAGGCAAGTTCTCTATTCTCTATTGACTAAAGCTGAATAAAAAGGACGCTGCCTTTTTCGAAAGAGTTCTGCACTAAGGAAATAATACTTTTTTTCAATTGCTTTCTATAGGTATAAGTTTTCTGTTGTCTGAAATGCCATAGGGAGAAAAAATTATTCGCAATATTTTTATACAGTTCTTGAAATGATTACGTTAGACAATTTTAAATTAAAAGTTTTGAAACATTAAAATTTTATCTTCAAAATTTTCAAATCGAATGATGTAAAATTTTTATAATCATAGAATTTCATCTTTAAGCCTTTAAAATTGAACGCTTTCTGAGTTATCGGTTTGTCTATGCCAGTCTTCAAATATGAACAGTTTTGTATTAAAACTTCAAAAAATGACAGTAAGAGAGGGAAAGGGATAGGGATCACACTTGCCAGACACGCTACTGTTTTTCAAGCGGAGGTCCTGGCCGTACTTTGCTGTGCTGAAACACTACTCGATGAAAACGCTGCTGGCAGACAGATCATGATCTGCTCGGACGGCCAAGCGACACTAACTGCAATAGGGAAACCAGACATAACATCAGAACTGGTTTGGGAATGTAAAAAGGCATTAAACCCACTTGCAGAAAGGTACAAAGTGGCTCTCATGTAGGTCCCTGTTCACACAGGGATCAAGGGCAACGAAAAGGCCGATCAGTTGGCAAAGGGTGGCGCAGCCGGAACCGGTACTGGGAATAGCGTCTTGCAGTGTCGGGATGGCCATTAAAAACTGCATCCGAACAAAACGTAGAGAATACTGGGAACAAACCAAGGGTTGCCGTCAGCCGAAATCCATCCTGGGGTATACCTATAGGATGAACAGAGCCAGGGAAATCCTGAGTTTACCCAAGAAAGACATAAGGACAGTGGTACGGACCCTGACAGGGCATAATCACTTGAACTATAATATGCACAAAATGGGGTATAGCCCCACGACGGAGTGCAGGAGGTGCGGCAGGGATGATGAAACATCCCTGCATGTATGATGCCAGTGCCCGGCATTAGCTAGGCTCAGGAAACAGACCCTCGGGGTCCATTTTATGGAAACAGAGGAAATCGAAACGCGATCGGTGGTCGACATACTGGGCTTCGTCAATAGGTCTGGGGTCGACTGCTGAGAGTGAGCAAGTAAGGGTGTGGCACAATAGGCTTTATAGCTTGAGCGCCAGGGGAGTTCTCCATGGGCTTCCCGCCCGTATTAAAACTAACTAACTAACTAAGTTATTAGAATGTTTAGGTTCCTCGATACGGTAAATCTAACCCCAAATCGATTCTACATCAAACAAGTTTGCTTCTCTTGAAAGAAAGAATACACCATATCAAATTTGTCTTGCACGTAACCTTAAAAAAACTATTAAAACTTCACCTTTACCTACAAATACTCTCAGATATAAGGTCAACATTAGGCCGCATATCATTTGACTAATCCCAATGGATGAAAGATCTTTGCACACGAAAACAGAAAATGGAATTCAACAACTTACTTCCAGTGAGGCACGCATCACTATCTAACATAGTAAAAACATCTCTAGCTAGCTTCTCAGCAATGAAGTAATTTGAAGCCTTATCTAAATGATCTAACTTCGGAGTGATTTCCTGAAGAATTTCAAAAGAAGAAATCCTCAGTATTTTGGAATCCACAATATATATATATACTTTCATCCAAAAAGCGAATGACATACGGCGTATGAGGCCTAACATTTGCATTTGTATTTATTCATGGTTCATGGTATTCACAGGTAATACATATTCCAATTAAAAAGTGACGGCGATCGATTTGACGATTGAAGTAAATAATAGGCATTAACAAAGAAAAAACTAAACTAGAATACAAAAAAAATTGGATCTAGGCTACCAACATAAGAATACTGTAACTATACATACGCAAATATACATACTTAAAAGTAAATACGCATTCATACACACACTCATATATATATATATATATATATATATTTATATATATATATATATATATATATTAATTATTAATTTAAGTGTTACCAATGTGTGATTTCAAAGGTAGGATTTGATATGCTGAATAAGTAACCAAAAAGGAGTTTTCTAAAATGAAATTGTGAAGGTGCATTTCTAATGGTTATAGGTAGTTTGCTCCAAAGGCGTGCACCACGGATAACTTGCATTTTGCATTTTACACGTGCGGTGTGGCTGAATTTTTAATACTGTCTTCCTTTCACGGAGTTTGGAATGTGTTGCTTGATCTTTGTCAATGAAATGGAAGAGTTTGAGAAGATAATGCGGAGCTTCATTACTGAATAGGCTATAAAGTAAATTACCCATCAAAAATTGTCTTCTTTTGGCGACGTTAAGGAGTCCTGCTCTTTCTCTATACTGAGTAATATGTTCACTTTTGGGGATGTTATAGATGAACCTAATGCAAGCATTAAGCGTACGCTCAAGCTTGGCATTCAGATCATCAGCAATATCGTCATATACCACACAGCCGTAGTCAAAGAAGGAAAGAATCAGGCTTTTAACTAGGAGGATACGCGTTGGAGTTGAAAGTGATTCTTTATTCCTGTTAAGCTGTTGGAGGACTCTAAACGTTTTCCTTGAGATATCCGCAACGTGTTCATTCCACGTAAGAGAGCGATTAAGAATATAGCCTAAATCTTTCACAAAATCCACAAAGGGAATGAGACGCCCATCGATCAAAAGAGGAGGCAAGGTTACTATTGTTGCAAGTGAAGGAGAGGAAGAACGTCCTATGATCATAGCCTTAGTTTTAGCAGGATTGAGAGTGAGACCGTTTGTCAAGGCCCACTGCACCACCATATCAATATCCTCCTGTACCTTTTGAAGTAAGCTCTTAAGAGTGGAAATAGGCCCGGAGAGGTAAAGCTTGAAATCATCAGCATATTTGTGATAGTTGCAGTGTCGAAGTTCACTACCAAGTTCAGATGAATAAATATTGAATAGAGTAGGTGCAAGCATGGAACCTTGAGGGACACCACTCTTAACCTCCCCACAGTCAGAACGCTCGCCACTGCTGATTTGTAATCTTTCAGAACGATTACTAAGATAAGATTCAAACCACTTCACAGCCACATTTGAGAGGTGAAGTGATTTGAGCCTAGTCAGTAGTAAATTATGGTTAACTGTATCAAATGCCTTAGAAAAGTCAAATAGTACAACAACCGTTATTTCCCTCCTATCAATTGCCAGTTTAAGGTCAGAAGTTACTTTAAGTGTAGCTATAAGAATACTATGCCTGGCACGAAACCCAGATTGCATTGGGTCCATTAAATTGTTAGTTTCAATATGTGTAGTAAGTTGCTGATGTACAATGCGTTCAAAAGGTTTTGACAGGCCACAGAGGATGGATATCGGGCGGAAATCTTTGGGAGAGGTAGGGTTAGATATTTTAGGAATAGGGCGAATAATCGCCTCTTTCCAGGTATCAGGGAATATTCCCACCTGTAGAGATGCATCATAGATATGCAAGAAAATGGGACAAATGCCTGGTAAAGCTAAGCGAATCATTTTGATTGAGATACCATTAGAACCTAGAGCATTTGATTTTACCTCCAAGAGTTTTTTCATTAGTTTCTTGCGATATGTCAGAAAAGAATGATTTAGTATCATCGAAGGTAGAGGGAACTGCGAACGAGGAAGGAGTGCTGTTTGCAGGGAGTACGGATTTTCTAGTGAAGGCTGTTAAAAGATCTGCGGGGGAAAAATTGTTATCGGGAGCCAAGTGTTTTGGAGGGATGAGTCCAAGTCGTCTTAAAAGAAACCGGATATTTTCATTTTTATTCCTGTTTTTAATAGCATTGTAATTGTATTGATTGTATGAATCCCTGATTTTGGTTTGAACTCAGTTTGACAACTTACGAAATTCGGCTTGAATAAAACTACTTTTTGTTCTTTTAGTCAATCTACGTTTTTTCTCTCTTTCTTTCATCAAGTCTTTGATATAAGATGTAATCCAAGGAGTGGACTTCTTTTTTGCTTTAAGGGTATGAAAAGGCGCAAATTTATCAAAAGCTAAAGTTAAAAATTCAGTTAGACAAACAACCTTTCTATTTATATCTTTTTCAATATAAATTCTTTTCCAATCATAAGTGGAGAGGTGCTCGAGAAATTCAGCTTCATTTATATTTGTGAGATTACGCATAGCCAGTGGAAATATTCTAGAGGAGGGATCAAGGGAGAACTGGTAATGAATGCTGATAAGGTCGTGGTTCGAGAGGAATGAGATTGAGTGTTGTGTAGAAGAGATTACCTTGTCTAGATCATCAACAATCATTATGTCAATCCATGTACTGGAATGATCGGTTTGGTGCGTGGTATTATGAGGAACTATAGATAATCCGGCAGAGAACACTACTGATTTTAAATAGTTAGTTAAATTGTTGGTGGCATTAAGATTAGTGTTCAGGTCACCAGTAAGTAAAGTGTTATTATAATTTGGTATGAGGTCAAAAATGTCAGTCTCAAGTTCCCTACAGTAAGAAGCATTAGGAGGTTTGTAAATCACAGCCATTAGCATGCTCTCACGGGACGAAGATACCTTGATAAAAAGGTATTCAGCAATAGGGTAATTGGCAGGAGGACTCATTCCCACCTGTATGTCCCTTAAGCTGTTATTAATGTGAAGGCAGACCCCACCCCCTCTGCGGAAAAGTGTTTGATTATCAAGTGCTGTGAGGCTAGATGGAATGTTAGGAGTAAGCCAGGTCACAGATACGGCTATGATATGATAGGAACAGGACATAAAATGATATTTGAATTCATGGTAATGGGCAGGTAACGACTGAGCATTAACGTGACAAATATTTAAGGTTTCGATTCTTACGCCATCGTAACATCGTAACATCTTACGCCAAGCGCAACTTCTCTTCTCAAATTTAACATACACAAAAACCAGCAATTAAAGGACTTGTGCAGAATGAAGACATCATATTATAACCAACAGGCAAAGGCAAAACACCAGTTGTAATGAATAAGGCAGACTAAAACAACAAATTCGTGGACCTTCTAACTGACGATACATATGGAAAACTTGAGAAACACTCAACAAAAACAACAGTTAGCGTAACAAAAACCCTTCTAAAAGAGATACAACAGATTCCCATTTAACCACGAGACATTTTAGTGAGTTTCGACGTAGTACCTCTCATTATGAAAGTGCCGATATCTGATACAAGATTTGTGAAACATCTAGAAACTAAAATCTTCAACCAATCCAAGCTTAAACCAGAATTTTGGTTCCGCTACTTTGGCAACACATTTTTCATCTGGAGCCATGGACTAGATGAGCTGAAGAAGTTTTCCGATTTCATCAATCGATTACAAAATTTACAAAAGGAATAACAAAACTTGTAAAGAATCCTGAACATAAACCTTGCTATTATATACAAATACCTTGCTCTCGTGGCAAGTCTATATTGGAAAAACCGGGAGAACGGTAAACCAACGCATAAAGGAACATGAGCGTGAAGTCAGGATAAAACATTTCACGCAATCAACACTAGCTGAGCATCATATCAAAACAGGACATAGCATTTAGCTTATGGCTACGTTAGTTTCGAGTGGGAGTACAAATTGACGTTGGAGTGTGCTGACTCAATTCTCACATAAAACATTTTACCTTCCAGTTGAGACGAGAATGTCTTAATCAAAATAATCGTGATAAAAAATGTCAGATGATATCATCATCTGCGAGGGACAATCTTCACACTAATAAAGTCGTTATTTCACATATGTCTGAGAGAAAGGCCACTTATGTATATATTGGTACTCTGATGACGCAATGGAATATCTTTTAGACAGAGTTGTTATCCAAATCATTGACTGAATATTAATCACTTTGTTCTCTACTTTGCGAAAATGTGGATGGTCTGTACATTTGTTTGCACTTTGGCGGTCATCGTTAATTCTATTGGTAAACATAATAATATATTCTATCGGTAATTCTTATTATATTTCATATGATACATGCATGAATACGGCTATTTTTTAAGGTGTTTTTTTTTCGCTCTCCATTTTTGAAAATCATAACTTCATGCTGTTATTTTCAGTGCGAAAAAACGATTCTGGTTTCTCACCAGTGGTCTCGTTTAAGTACCACTTGAGACTTATTTTTCTCAGTCTTATTGTCTTATTGTCTTATTGTCTTACTGTCTAATTTTCTATGAGGTCAAAAATCATGACGTAATAGATATACATGGCCCTTATATACCTACGAACTTGAAAAACTGCTCTTAAGGTCGGTTCATACGACTTGCACTGGAAGGATACATTCATCAATAAGGTTCCTCTTTATCCCCTTGGTGCATAATATACTATAGAGCACACGTCGAAGGAATTAATTTTGAACATAATAATGTAAATATGTACATAATAATTACCTTTTAACAATAATTTCTGAATTACTAATCAAATAGGTAAATTTTGAACACACAAAAATAATTTAGAATTTTGTTAATAGAAGGGGAGAATTGAATATGTATATACATATTACTATATTATATATTATTATCTAGCAGATGAGGTGGTGGCGGGGCCAGACATCATGGCATTTTATATATAATTATCATTATGCATGTATATCAATACATGCATTTTTAATATTTTTATATGTAGAAAATAAAAGTCAATGAAGAGTTATAACTAAAATAAAGTCTACACCTTATTTGCAAATGAGATTTTGTTTTTAAATACAGTGCTTTCAAATAATAATTTTTGACCAAAAATATGACTAAAACTAACTAAAAGCACTGAAAAAACTTAGGGTAAATGGTGTCGCAGGTAACATCTTATTTTTACCTGTTCGTTTTGGTGAAACTGTCTGTTGTTCTCATAAAAGTTGTCACTATCGTCTTGAAAATTTAAAGCGACTAGCTTTGATCTCTGAAGTGAAGTTAGCTGATGGTTGGTGGAACAGGCAAATCGGATAAGTGTGGCTTCATAAAGGCTGACTTGCCGAAACGTTAGAGCTGTCAAAAGTTCCTTACAAGTGTGGGTAAAAGCAGAAAAATACCGAGACTTCAAGGAAGGTTTACCCACATGGAGAATTTTTACCCAGGAGAATTTTAACGAATTGAAAATAAATCCCAAAAATCATTTTCATCTTGAAAGATTTGACGCTTAACTCTTCTTTGTGGAATTTTGAAATAATTACAATTCAATGTTTTATTTGGATACTTTGAAATGATTGTTTGTTAAGTCTTAATTGGCTGTAAAAACTGATTGAACACATATTTTCCAAAGAACTGGATATATAAAAAACCGTTTTCTTTCTGTAGGTTTTTGTATAGTAGAAAATCGTTTATTGTCATAAATTTTATTAAAACGTTCATGCACTCATCTACTACGAACAATATGTTTATTAATCAAGAAAAATTTACAGTTGGGGGTTCTTAAAATTAAAAATTATTTCTCATAATTTTCATTGAATCGTCAAAAAGATGCTTTTTGCGAAGAAACGTTGAATGCAGCTAAAGATTTTAGACATAAATGTGCTGAAAAATAAGGAATCTTCTATTTTTTCTTGCAGAATGCAGTTCGCAGCCCAAAGAGAAACCTAATAGCGAACGCAATGCTGGCCCTTCTTCCTCTGCTGCTCGACAACAACATTTGCCTGATCGGATTTCTGTAGAGGAGGCTCCTCTTCGTGGCAGTTCCAGGTTTCCTGCTAGCAGCCGCCCTGAAGGGGAACGTAATCCTGGTTCTTCTCCTGCCAGACAACATTCTCCTGACCAGACATCTCCTCAGGAGCCTCTACTTCGTGCCAGATCTATTTCTCCTCTCGGCAGGCTTCCTTCAGATCGAGTACTTGGATGTACAATAGAAGAACTTGGATATGTTCGGCTTATTCCTCGCAAAAATCAAAACCAGCAATTTGAATTTCGAAGATACGTTATTCCTGCCGGTTTGCCAATAAGATTTCGAGTAGAACTGAATAGATATGTGCCCGTGCCAACCCGAGAATATGTTGTATTATCAACATCCAATGATGACATTTTGGCAACATTGGATTATAGTGGGACTCTTCGTGGAATTTATAGGACAAATTACAATCATTCGCGAATAAAAATAAATATGATAAGCGGCGCAGTTGATAATCTGTCTCCAGAAGAAAAAAGGGATTGTCCAGTAGGCAAAGGTCAAGCAATCTTCTCGAAAAGTTTTAATAAAGCTTCTGCAAATTACGATTCACTACAGCTTGAATTGAATCTCAATGTCGAACATAATCCTAGTTCTTCCTCTTCCACCAGACAGTCCAGGTCTTCTCCGGGTAGGCCTTTTCCTCGTGAAGTACTGGGATATACACTAGAAAAACTTGGGTATATTCGGCTTATTCCCCAGACAAATCCAAACCGGCAATTCGAATTTCGAAGATATGTTATTCCTGCCAGTTTACCAATTAAATTGCGAGCAGAAGCGAACAGATATGTGCCCGTGCCAACCCGAGAATATATTGTTTTATCAACATCCAGTGGTAATGTTTTTGCAATATTGGAGTATAGTGGGATTCTTCTTGGAATATATAAGGCAGATAGAAATCATTCGAGATTAAAAATAAACATGATGGGCGGTGCAGTTGAAGATATGACTGTAATGGAAATGAAGGAATGCCCTGTAGGCAAACATAACGCAATCTCTCCGAATCGGTTTAAAGAAGTTGCTTCCAATGAAGATACTCTACAGTACGTGTATCATTAATTCAATGGAAAAAGGATGATCTAAAATGTAATATTCTTTGCTATCCGTGTTTGGATTAAAATTAAATAAAAAGATTTGAATACAAATCTATTATGGTTATCAAGTCTTTTTTGTATGTTTTTCTAATCCTCGCAAGGCCATTACACTTTTTTTCTTCGAATATTTGAAATTCAGAGAGTTACATGATTTTGTGTTTTCAGAAGCGAGTTTTTGGAAACACCATATTGTCCTAACTGCCAACAGATTTTTCATTATTTTTCAGCTACAGCGTATATTTTATAGGTATATCAATAGTTTCATGCAGTCGCGTAGCCTCATTATCCACGCGAAACGACAGACACAGTGGGCGAAATCAAATAACAAAGTTAACGATAACTTGTAGGACACGATTCTTAATTGATTTTCGATTCTATTTTATTCTTCGAAAAATGTTATTATTGAATTTACAACTGACATGTGTAAGTGATTTTTGAATTGTTGTTCAAAATTCTACACCAGTGTAAGTAACGAACAAATGTTGATTCTTTTCTTCTTCGTCCATTATTTGGTAAACAGCTATCCGACTTTTATTGTCTTTAGGATTCAGTGCACGGGAGTTTGTGCAAGTTATAAAGAATTTATAATATAGAATAACATTATACTATCATGATATCCACCCCCCTGGGCCGGGGGGGGGGGGGGGGGTAGATTGTGGTCGCCGAGTGATGCTTTTTGAAATTATTGCGGGGGTTGGGAGAGAATGAGGTGCAGACCTCTTTGTTGAGATAGGAAAAAAATTTATTCAAGACAAAAACATAATTTGGTTGACCTTAAAAAAGTATTTTGTTGTGTTGACCAAACATTTTTGTTGAACCGAAAAATATTGTTTTGGGGTGACAAAAGAATTTCGTTGATTCAACCAAAAAATCTGGTTATGCCAACAAAACAGTTTTGTTTGGCTAACAAAAGGTCATAACAAAGAAATTTGTTGGTTCAACAAAATAGTTTTGTTGCACGAAGAGCAACAAAATTATTTTGTTGAACCAGCAACATTTTTTTTGTTCTAGCCAAATTGTTTAAACAAATTGTATTCCTTTAAACAATTGAAAATGGAAATATATCCTTTCTATACACTATACAGTCAGAAAAATAATTATATGTATTTATTTCAATTTAATTTTTTCAAAGGTATTGAAAACAAACTGTTTAAGCAAATCAAAATTGTTTAAACAAATATAAATTTATTCAACATTAACAGAAATGTATCAAAATTATATAATTATTTCACAGAAAGTAGTGTAGGGTACCAATTTCAGAAAAAACTGGAAATTTCAAATTGTCCATTAGTAATTATTTGTATGAAAAAGACGACGGAAATTGCTAAAAAGGTGGCACGTGTTAATATTCGAATTTCGAAAAAAAGTTAGGGATTTCTTTTCTCCGGAAATGAAAACTTTTTTTGGGGAGGAGGGGGGGGGCTTGCCCTCTATGGTGAAAAAGAATTTCCAATGCATTTTTGGTAGAATGTATGTAATGTAGAATGTATGTAGTGAGTATGTAGCTTCAAAGTCCAAGGCTTTTCCAGAAAAATCATTAGTCGCCAAATGTCTGCCTGCAGAATAGAAATGTCTACGAAACTACAAATAGGAGATTCTATGCGTGCGTTAATATACCTCTTATGAACGAACTCTACATAAAACATGTTTGCATCTCCTGAAAGAAAGAATACACCATACGAAATTTGTCTTGACCACTACATTCAAAAAACTATTAAAACTTCACCTTTACCTACAAATACCCTCAGATTTTGGGATTCGGTCTACAGTAGACCGTCTATCAGTTGACAATACCCAATGGATTAGAGATCTTTGCACGCGAAAAAAAAGAAAAATTTACAAATTACTTCCAGTAAGGGACACACTACTAACGAAGATAGTCAAAACATCTCTGACCAGCCTCTCAGCAATGAAATAATTTTAGCCTTATCGAAAGGATATAATTTTGCAGTAATTCCCTCCAAAATCTCGAAAGAAGAAATCATCG
Organism: Andricus quercusramuli; assembly: GCA_932178445.1. NCBI lineage: Eukaryota > Metazoa > Arthropoda > Insecta > Hymenoptera > Cynipidae > Andricus > Andricus quercusramuli. The sequence goes on from CAKNXH010000129.1 coordinate 51,015, forward strand.
GTATTTTGGAATGCGCAATACATACACTTTCACGCAGAAAACGGCGCCAACATCTTACGACAAGCACAACTTCCCTCCTCAGATTAAAAAAAAATCAAGAAGAAACAATAATTAAAGAACTCAATCGTAATGAAGACATCATAATATAACCAGCAAAAAAGGCAACACAACAGTAGCAATGAATAAAGAAGACTAAAACATCAAAATCATGGACCTCCTAACTGATGACACGTATGAAGATCTAAAAAAAAACCCCATAAAAACAATAATCAGCAAAACAAAAACCTTTCTAAAAGACTCTAAACTTGACAGCAAAACAATATCGAAATTAATTCCGACTAATTCTATTTCTACAGCAACGAATCCCAAAAATCCACAAAAATAAGATTTCACTCAGACCGATCGCCGGTGCAATAAACTCACCAACTTACAACCTAGCACTTTTCCTTATCAAGCAAATGAATCCTTTGACAGGAAACTCTATCACAAACGTCGAAAACTCTCTTGACTTTATGAAAAATATACAACAGATTCACATTCAACCCCAGGACATCCTAGTGAGTTTCGACGTAGTATCTCTCATTACGAAAGTTCCAATCTTTAATACAATCTTTATGAAACTTCTAGAAAGTAAAATCTTCAACCAATCCAAGCTTAAACCAGACTTTGGGTGCCGTTACTTTGACAACACTTTTATCATCTGCAGACATGGACTAGATGAGCTACACAAGCTTTCCGATTTCATCAATCGTTTGCAACCCCATATCCAGTTACCCATGGAAATTGAAAAGAATGGAAAATTTCGTTTCTTGGACGTACTAGTTTACAAAAACTCTGATAACACATCAGGACATGAGGTTTCCAGAAAAACCTCAAATACTAACAGATACTTACATTGCTCGTTTCACCACCACCCATCTCAAAAGCAATCGGTCATCAACTTAAAACATAGAGATGCAATAAAACAGCCTAATAACATCAAGAGGGACAATGGATATAATACCAACCCGATTTGACTCTTCCGTCCTCCCTGGGTTTTTTAAAAGACTTGATTGGCCAATCAAGTTCGGCCAGTCCCCCCGATGGGGCTTTTGATCAATCACAGGCAATGTTCACTATACGTTGGCAAAATTCGTAGTCTTTCACACGATTGGAACCCGAAACACATAATTTCATTATAATGAATCATTGCGAGAGCAATAAATCTATTATATTGTAGCTATCTTATCACATCTCCCCAAAATTATTATGACTTATTTTTTTTCTTCCTTAGAAATCAATACTCTTGACGCTCTGAAGGATGCTTTCCATGCCGCGTCGTGGCGGCACAGATGTGAAACACTTTCTCAATTCAAAGTTTTTCAAATAATCAAGACTTTCAATTACTTCAGCCAAATAAAATTCACTTAGTAAAAGCAAACTTCTTCTCAGTGCATGAGTATTGTACTTTCTATACTTTGCTAATCATTTTAAATGTTATGACAACGTATATTCGATTCTTTGGCTTGAGTGTCCAGCTATTTGGTGGCTGATGATACTGATTGTAAAAAATCAATTTTTTGTTGAAAATTCAAGTATTTGATTGAAAATTAGACTTTTTGGGTTAAAAATTCACCTCTTCTGGTAGCAGTGCAGCATATTGTGACATGAAGTCTTAAGAAGGAGAAGCGTTTCATATTGAATTGCATATTGCATCAAAATTAGGGGTGTTTAAGAGAATTTATAACAGCACTATTGTATTTTTGTATTTTTTATTTTCTACGCACTATATACATTGAAAGTTGACAAATGTGTCAGTTAAAATCTATTCATTATCACTTTTGATATTTGTTAATTATATTCAGCGAATACATTTTGAATAATCCTAAAAAGCTATTATATCTACGAACGTTTCTTTAAAGAATCGGTACAGATCTATTTTTCAATGGAAAAAATTTAAAATTATGAGGATCACTGTGGGTGTTCTATTCCTTGCTTTTGCCGTTTTCCTTGATTCTATTGGTAAATATATAGGAATGTAACATCTCTACTGCTCGTACTTCTCCCTTCTCTACATCACAACCCCAGACATTCTTTACATCACTCACTTCTCATACTTTCTACCTCCTCAATTTCCTGACTTGTCCTTTCTCTACTTCCTCTCCTTTCACATCCCCTAATTCCACTCACGCACTTCTACTTCTCCTAATTTCCTTACTTATTTCTCATCCATATGATTGTAATAAAAAATGTCAAACGATATCATTTTTTGCAAGGGACAATCTTGACACTAATAACGTCGTCATTTCACGTATATATGAGAAAACTGTTACTTATGTATATATTTGTACTCTGATGATGCAATGAAATACTTCTTAGATACAGATGTTAACAAAATTATTCACCGAAGCATTAACCAGTTTGTTCTCAATTTTGCGAAAATGCGGATGGTCTGTACTTTTGTTTTCACTCTGGCGGTTATCGTTAATTCCATTGGTGAATATATTTACATATCTATCAGTTTTCTTATAGTTTATGTAATACAAGCGTGAATACTGCTATTTCTCAGACTTGCGGAACGGACCTAAGGTCCCCCTTTCCAGCTTATAGTCATACAATAGCCATTTGTATATTTACACTGTAAAAACTCCGTCTCAATGTTTTTACAGTCTATAACATTATATACCTACCAACATAAAAAGCGGCTCTTAAGGTCGGTTCCTACGACTCGCACTGGAAAGATACACTCATCAATAATGTCCATATTTTTCCCGTTGGTGCATAAAATACTATTAAGCTTACTTTTTAACATAATAGAAATTTTTGAGCAGATAGTAAAAACTGAACAAATAATTTTTGTAATTTCTCAGCAAACAGTTAGACTTATGAACAAAGTTTCAAATCGTAAATTCAGAAAGAGGAATTTCCAACAAAATAGCTAAATTTTTCTCGAAATTGTTGAATTTTCAAGCAAAGAAGAAGAATTTTCAAAAAAATAGTTTGATTAAAATAAACATTACTTCTTAACAATAATTTCTGAATTACTAATCAAATACTTAAATCTTAAACCTACGGAAACATTTTCTACCAAAAAGTCGAATTTTCAAAAATTTTCCTTCATATGGGTTTTTGTACAGCAGAGATACGTTTGTTGTCATTAGGGTTATTAATGCGTTTATGCACTCGTCTTCTACAAAAAATAGATGTTGTTTAATGAGAAAAATGTACGGTGGGGAGTCCTTATAATTAAAATTTATTTCTCATAATTTTTAGTAAATGATCAGAAAGATTTTTTCTGCAAAGACACGTTGAATTCAGTTAAAGATATTTGACATAAATGTGCTGTACAAAAAAGAAATTTTCTATTTCTTCTTGCAGAATGCAGTTCACAGCCCGACGAGAAACCTGATATCGAACGTAATCCTCGCCCTTCTTCTTCTTCCGTTCCTCGACCACAAAATTTGCCTGACCGGATTTCTCCAGAGGAGGCTCCTGTCCGTAGCAGGTCCAGGTTTCCTGCTAGCAGGCGCCCTGAAGGGGATCGTAATGCTGGTTCTTCTTCTGCCAGACAACATTCACCTGTCCGAAAATCTCCTCAGGAGCCTCCACTTCGTGCCAGATCCATTTCTCCTCTCGGTAAGCTTGCTCCGGATCGAGTACTTGGATGCACAACAGAAGAACTTGGATATGTTCGGCTTATTCCTCGCACAAATCGAAACCAGCAATTTGAATTTCGAAGATACGTTATTCCTGACAGTATGCAAATTAGATTTCTAGTAGAGCCACATAGATATGTGCCCGTGCCAACCCAAGAATATATTGTATTATCAACATCCAATGATGACATTTTTGCAATATTGGATTATAGTGGGATTCTTCGTGGAATTTATAGGACAGATAAAAATAAGTCTCGAATAAAAATAAATATGATAAGCGGCGCAGTTCATAATTTGACTCCAGATGAAATAAGGGATTGTCCAGTGGGCAGAGGTCAAGCAATCTTCACAAGAAGTTTTATTAAAGCTTCTGTGAATTACGATTCACTACATTGTGAACGAAATCCCAATGTTGAACGTAATCCCAGTTCTTCTTTCTCTAATGAACAGTCTAGGTCTTCTTCAAGCAGGACTTTTCCTCATGAAGTACTCGGTTATTCACTTAAAAAACTTGGATATATTCGGCTTATTCCCCAGACAAATCAGAACCGGCAATTCCAATTTCGACGATATGTTATTCCTGCCAGTTTACCAATTAAATTGCGAGCAGAAAAGAACAGATACGTGCGTGTACCAACCAGAGAACATATTGTTTTATCAACATCCAGTGGTGAAGTTTTTGCAATACTGGAGTATAGTGGGATCCTTCTTGGAATATATAAGGTAGATCAATATTCTCCGAGAATAAAAATAAACATGATAAGCGGTGCAGTTGACAATATGACCAAAATTGAAATGAGGGAATGTCCTGTGGGCAGACAGCACCCAATCTCTCCACGTTGGTTTGAAGAAGTTGCTTCCAATGAAGATACTCTACAGTATGTGTATCATTAATTCAATAGAAAAAAAAAGATAAACTAGAATATAAGATTCTTTGTAATCCGTAGTCAGATCAAAAGTAAATAAAAAGATTTGAATGTGAATGTATTATAGTTATCAAGGCTTCTTTTGTTCATATTGCCCTGACTGCCAACAGAATTTGCATTATTTTTCAGCTACAGCAACGACTGACACAGTGGGGCGAAATCAAATAACGTGGTTGGCGATAACTTCTAGGACGCAATTCTTAATTGATTTGAGATTCTGCTTTTATAGAAATTTTTTTTTTTTTCGTCGTTCATTTGGTAAGCAACTTCTATCCTTTGGATTCAATGCGCAGGAGTGTGTGCAACCGAAAACTGATTCATACAATAAGAAAAAAGTTAGTAATCGCAGCAAAACCATTTTGTTGCACAGTTTTTGTTGTCACTGCAAAATTTTAGTTGTTAGCACAAAATTATTGTGTTGGCCAAACAAAATATTTGGTTCTTAACACAGAATTATTTTGTTGAGCCGTATTTTGTTGTCCTGAACAAAGTTTTGTTGAACCAACAAAACTATTTGGTTAGCCCAACGAATTCTGGAGGACTGGGATCTGCAGTGCCTAATCAGCACCTTACTCAGAGCATGGCATTGACAAAAATTCATTTAAGGCTCTCACGTCTGGGAGTTCTTTCCTCGAAAACTCTTGGTAAGCAAAAAGTGTTTGGTCTCTCCAATTCTACTTCGAATCATGATAATGATCCTATTTCGAAAATACGAAATAAACCACCGAAAGAACTGTTTGAAGATGCCGATGATAACGATTCCGCGCGGGCGGTATGTTTGTATTTCTTCATCATTTTTAGTTGTATTTTTTTATAAACTTACATTCTCAAGTTAGACAGCTGAAAAAAAACAACTAAATTTGAGATAATTTAAACTCTTCAGTTTGAATAAACTAATCAATATAAACTGTTTAACTAAATAGTTTAAACGAAACACGAAATAACTTATGAAAAATTAGAACAGATAATTGGGTAAAAAGTTTACGTTTTTGATAGGCCGAAGGCAAAGAGAAAAATCCTGAAGGTGAAGGAAATTTTACTGGAAACCAAAGAATGAGTTTAGATCAATCTCTTCAGGGAAGTAAAAAAATTCCTTTCAAGAAGGTGGAGAGGATGCCGAACCCATTAACACGCTGTGGACTCGTAAACTTTGAATAAAATTGGTAAGCAATTTTGAACGTTTATTTCTCAACATAAATTAGGAAAAGAATTTTAAAAATGTTCTACATAAATTAAAAACAAAATTTTAAAGTTATCGGCATATTCCTATAAATTATAGGGTTCACTGTCTTTCCCATATTTTCCTGCGTTTCCCCATTTTTCAAATCCTCCTTTTTTTCCTTATTCTCGAAAAACTTCCCTTTTCCTCCTTATCTCTTGAAATATATGATATTTTGAAACACAACTGTTTGACTTACATATACAAAATTGTTCTATTCAAAACTAGAATATGTTACCGCGAGGAGCGGAAGTTTTTTCTTCAACTTACAGAATTATCTTGCATAATTAATTCATCTCTTTATTTTTTCTTAAAATATATCGTATATTTGAAGAAAAACCACCGCGAGTGGTGAAAGTTTTTTGTAACTTATAGCATTATCTTTCATAATAATTTATCTTTTCACAATTCGAATAATTCCAAACTAAACTATTTACGATTCGAATAAAACTCTACAGCTCAAATATTTTGTTGCTGAATCTATGGAAAATAAATATTTTTGAAATTAACTATAATTAAAAAATTTTATGAATGATGTAGATCAGATGATTCACTATGTAAAAAAATACAACCTGACAGAAAAAAAAGACTTGTTTTAGAGACATGCGTTTTTAATCTTAATACATCTGGAGAGCCTCAAGTAATTTTCTTACCTACAATTTTTCCTAAAAATTACGTAAAAATTACCTAAAAATTCCGATTTTATATTTTTCATCAGTACACTCTTATTTATGTTAGTACACAAATATTGTAAGCCACCTCAACAGTTTAATAATCAGATAATAATAATGTGAGCGACGAACTAGTTAGTAGAACGAAAAAGGTTTTAGTCGGGATTTTCTTCAAAAAGTTGAATTGTTTTTCAAATAAGGCAAAAAATTCGCACGATCAAATTCTATTTCTTCAAATTTGAAATGAAATGTTTTTTGTTCCAGAAATAATTTTTAATGGCTGTAATTCAAAATTTCTTCAATGTGTCAGATTAGAAATTGAGAACTTGAATTTAAATTCTCAAAACCATGGGAATTTTGTTATTTGTATTTATACATCTTTAGAATTAAAGAGGTCCCAATTTTCACTCTTAAAAATTGTTGCGGTATAGATTAGAAATCTTTATAATTGAAGAATTATAAATTGTTGAAATTTTAGATTAAAAAATGTACTAATTTTAAATTTCGCAGTTACTTAAATTTAGAGTTTTAATTGTTCAGATTCTAAATTTCTCCATTTTGGAAAATTTAGCCAATGCATAAAGAGCATTAATTTCCTACTTAAATTGAAAACTACCAAAAAATGCATAGTTCTTTATATTTTTGTTACCTATCCTTTATCCTATTTATTCGTATTTGTTCAAAAAAAATAAAACTATTATTTTTATTCTGGATGAATGGAAAATTTCATTATTTAGATTAATTTACTTGAGTTGAGTAAAAATATTTATCATTTACAGCCAGATATCACAACCCAGAACCAAACGATAATAATTCTCATAACAAATTATCACAAGCAAATTTACATATTTCTCGTTTTGAAAAGTAGCCAATGTAGTAGCATTTAATGTAAATAGATTTCAACTGTTCAGATAAAGTTATGCCATATTTTACAATTTCAAATTCGCCAGAGATGTAACAGAACGAATTTCGATCTTTGTTACAAGTATGTAATTGATTTCTTGTAGCATTATACTCTACAGAAGCCAAGTTACCCACTAATGTAGAGCTGCGGTCGCTTGATGACCCTGATCAGTCGCCGATACTGGGGTATCCCTCCTCTGCATCATAAAGCACTTGCTTATACTTGGCGTCACTCAGAGAAATTTCCTCTTGTGAAATTTAAGGTTGAGAGAATTTTCAATTTGTCTCTTGCGGTAAACATTTTTCTTATGCGACTAACTTCACCTACTCTTGCAGCCAAATAATTCTGTTTGTATAAAAAACATATTCACGCCGTTCAAAACAAAACAGACAGAAGGACGTTGCTCTATTGCCCACCGTCATCTCGTGGAGGTGCCCTGGTCGCAAGTACAAGCACAAAAATATATATTCATATATCAGCGTTCGTTTAGTAGTAAAACCAAACAAGATGATACAGTTTGAGGAAGCAATGATGTTATCCTGAAAAGTTATGATAATTCTAGGTAAATTTGCTGTTGAATTTTCCACACTCAAAGTACCATTTTCCATGTTAGAAACAATGGAGGAAATTTCACGCAAGTAGGTGGAGGGTGGGGGAGGGCTAAAGTTCCTGAAAAATTGACCACATATTTCGTTAGCGGCTCCTTAAATCAAAGAGTTCAAATTATTTTATTGAACAATGTAAAAATTATGTACCTGTATAATAGAAATTTCTGCGATACTACAAATAGGAGATTCGCTGCGTGCTCAGGTCTTCTCGAGCTAAGTAATTAAAATCTTTAGCTTCCTTGATACGATGCAGGGACAACCACATCGTCCCACAATGCTGACGTATGAAAAACCATTTGAGAACTTCTAATTCTAAATCGACTTTAGATAAAACAAGTTTGCTTCTCTTGAAAGAAAGAATACGTCACACTACATTTGTCTTGCACACAACCTTCAAGAAACTATTAAAACTTTACCTTTACCTACGAATACCCTCAGATATGCGGTCTGCATTGGACGTTATATCATTTGACCAATTCCAATGGATGTAAGATCTTTGCACGCAAAGACAAGAAATAAAATTCAACAAATTACTTCCAGTAAGGCACGCACAATTCCCTCAACGATTTCGAAAGAAGAAATCATCAGTATTTTGAAATCCGCAATATATAGCCTTTCATCCAAAAAGCGAATGACATACGGCGTAGGACACTTAACATCTTACGACAAGCGCAACTTCTCTTCCTAAATTTAACAAAACAAAAAAAAAACAGCAATCAAAGGACTTAGTCGAAATGAAGACATCATATTATAAACCGCTGAAAAAGGCAAAACACCAGTTTTATTGAATAAAGAAGGCTAAAACAACAAATCTTGGACCTCCTAACTGACGATACATATAAAAAACTTAAAAAACACTCCACAAAAACAATAGTTCGCAAAACAAAAAGCCTTCTAAAAGATTCTATAATTGACAGCAAAACAATATCTAAATTGATACCTACTAATCCCATCTCTACAAAACTTCACCGAATCCCAAAAATCTAAAATAACATTTCACTCAGACCAAACGTCCGTGAAATAAATCTTCAACCAATCCCCATATACAGTTAATCATGGAAATTGAACAAAATGGAAAATTGCCTTTCTTGGACGTACTAAGTTACACAAATCAGATAACACATCAGGAGCAATCGGCCATCATCTCCTTTGTATGTAGAGCTCCCTCCATCACATATAAAGATAAATTACAAAAGGAATTACAAATCTCCTTGTTTAGTATTTGTAAATTTAATTTTTATTCTGGATTGTAACCGTAAATGAAATCACTATCACTGAAATGAAATCAAACTCAGAAAGGAATGTTAATATTGACACACTGTTAATGAACTCAATCACATAATACACTTTATTGTAAAACAGCATCTTCAGAATACAGTTAAAGAATCCTTTTCACTTTTGATAATCGTCATAATCCACGAGATTTAATTGACACAAGATCGAGAAATCACGAGTTCTCAGATCGGTAAGTGTGATCATGAGCACGACAAAATCTATCTGACGACTCGCAGACAAGACACTTTAAACAAGGAAGTGATTCCGATAGGCTACGAAAAATTACGAACATTACCGAAACTTTAAATCAAAATGAGTCAAGCTATACTAATTATAAGTTATATTAAATTAATTGGCCGCAACACTCCTAAACAACCCTAAGCATAAAAAGGAACCTCTCAGTGATCCGAAAGTATATAAAATACCATGCTCTTGTGGCAAAGTCTATATTGGAAAACCCAGGAGAGCGTTAAGCCAACGCGTAAAGGAACATGAGTGTAAAGTCAGAATAAAACATTTCACGCAATCAAAACTAGCTGAGCATCATTTCCAAACAGGACGCAGCATTCTATTTGACAAAACGAACTTCATCGCAAAAACACACAATATTTTCCCAAGAAAACATAGAGAAGCAGTCGAAATCTTAAAACACCCAAATAACATTAATATGGACAACGGATATAATACCAATCCTATTTGGCTTTCCGTCCTCCCGGGTTAAAAAAAAAGACTTGATTGGTCAATCATGTTCGACCAGTCCCCCCGGTGGGGTATTTGACCAATCACAGGCGATGCTCACGATAGGTCATCAAGATTCGTCGTTTTGCATACGATTAAAACATGAAATACATTATTTTCTTATAATGAATCGTCGTAAAAGCATCAAATCTAATATATTGTAGCTATCTTACCACATCTCCCCAAAATCCTATTGATTTTTTTTTCTTCATTAGAAATCAGTAGCCTTGAAGCTTTGAAGGATGATTTTTATGCCACGTCATGGCAACGCAGATGTAAATCATCTTTTCAATTAAAACTTTCGCAAATGACCAAGAATTTCAATTACTTCAGCCAAATAGAATTCACTTAGTAAGAGCAAAGTTTCCTCAGTGCTTGAGTATCTTTGTTCGCTGAAAATTAAACTTTTTTTTTGCAATGAACGTATTGTGATATGAAATCTCAAGAATATATATAAAGCGTTTCATATTGAATTGTATATGGTATCAACATGAGTGGTGTTCAAAATAATTTATTTTACTACTATCTCCCTATTTTTGTGAAAAATCACCCCATTCCCTCTCTCTTAAGAGCCCTTTGGGCTCAAAAGGGTGATATGTAATTTTTTTTAATCAGTCTAGATTCATTATTGTAATTTTAAAGAAAAAACGAAAAAAACGCAGAATAAACGTAAAATCCGCATTTAGCCAACAGCTACGTTAGTTTCGAGTTGGGAGTACAAATTGACGTCGGAGTGTGTTGACTTAAGATTTACATAAAACATTTTACCTTCCAGTTGAGATGAGAATGTTTTAATTAAAATAATCGTAATTAAAAATGTCAGGTGATATCATTATCTGCGAGGGACAATCTTTTCACTAATAAAGTCGCTATTTCACATACGTTTGAGATAACGGTCACTTTTGTATATATTGGTACTCTGATTATGCAATGGAATATTTTTTAGATACAGTTGTTAACCAATTTATTGACTGAAGCATTAATCAGTTTGTTCTCTACTTTGCGAAAATGCGGATGGTCTGTACTTTTGTTTGCACTTTGGCGGTCATCGTTCATTCTATTGGTAAATCTGATAATATAACATATCTGCAACTGTTATCACATTTCTTATGATAAATGCGTGAATACGGCTATTTTTATTATGGTATTTTTTTCGCTCTTCATTTCTGAAAAGAATAACTTCATGCTGTTAATTTCCGGGGGGAAAAAAATGATTCTGGGTTCTCACCAGTGGTGTCATTTAAGTACCGCTTGAGACTAATTGTTCTCAGTCTTATTGTCTTATTAGCTATGAGGTCAAAAATCATGACGTCATAGATATAAATGGCCCTTACACATCTACGAACTTGGAAAGCGGCACTCAAGGTCGGATCATACCAAACAGTTGAACTTATGAACGAAGAGTTACATTTTAATTTCAGACAGAGGTATTTTCAACAAAATATATCATCGACAAAATAGTTTAATTTTTAAATTAAATTAATTAACTTTTTAACAATAATTTCTGAATTTTTAATCAAATAGGTAAATTTTGAACCTACAAAAATATTTTCTACCAAGAAGACGAATTTTTAAAAATATCGAAAGATAAAAAACAAGAAAAAAATTATGAATTTCCTTGGAAATGGATTTAAAGAATTTAATTAAATGAAGACAATGAAGTCTAAATCTTATTTAAAAATGAGACTTTGTTCTAAATACAGTTCTTTCAAATAGTAATTTTTAACTCAAGATGTGACTTAAACTAACTAAAAGTGACTAACGTATCTTAATAATATGTCTAATGTTCTTTTGAATTAAAAAGATTGCGATGAAGTTTATGACAATTCCAGGAGAATTTTAAAGAATTAAAAATAAATTTTAAATGATTGTTTGTTAAGTCTTAATTGGCTGTAAAAAGTTTTTACAGCCTAATTTTTACTAAAAACTGAGTGAACTCATATTTGCCAAAGAATTGGATATATTAAAAACCGCTTCCTTAATTAAAGTGTTTCTGAACTCATCTTCTACAAAAGATATATGTTTATTTAAGAAGAAAAATGTACGGTTGGAAGTTCTCAAAATAAAAAATGATTGCTCATACTTTTTATTGAATCATCAAAAAGATGCTTGTTGCAAAGGAACGTTGAATGCAACTAAAGATTTTAGACATAAATGTGCTGAACAAAAAAAAATCTTCTATTTGTTCTCGCAGAATGCAGTTCACAGCCCGACGAGAAACCTAATAGCGAACGTAATGCTGGCCCTTCTTCTTCTGCTGCTCGACAACAACATTTTCATGATCGGATTTCTGCAGAGCAGGCTCCATTACGTGGCAGTTCCAGGTTCCCTGCTAGCAGGAGCCCTGAAGGGAAACGTAATCCTGGTTCTTATTCTTCTGCCAGCCAACATTCACCTGACCGAGCACCTTCTCAGGAGCCTCCACTTCGTGCCAGGTCCATTTCTCCTCTGGACAGGCTTCCTTCAGATCGAGTACTTGGATGTACAATGGAAGAACTTGGATATCTTCGGCTTATTCCTCGCAAAAATCAAAACCAGCAATTTGAATTTCGGAGATACGTTATTCCTGCCGGATTGCCAATTAGATTTCGAGTAGAACTGAATAGATATGAGGCCGTGCCAACCAGAGAATATATTGTATTATCAACATCCAATGATGACATTTTTGCAACATTGGATCATAGTGGGACTCTTCGTGGAATTTATAGGACAAATAACAATCATTCACGAATAAAAATAAATATGATGAGCGGCGCAGTTGATAATTTGTCTCCAGAAGAAAAAAGGGATTGTCCAGTAGGCAAAGGTCAAGCAATCTTCTCGAAAAGTTTTAATAAAGCTTCTGCAAATTATGATTCACTACAGCTTGAATTGAATCTCAATGTCGAACATAATCCTAGTTCTTCCTCTTCCACCAGACAGTCCAGGTCTTCTCCGGGTAGGCCTTTTCCTCGTGAAGTACTTGGATATACACTAGAAAAACTTGGGTATATTCGGCTTATTCCCCAGGCAAATCAGAACCAGCAATTCGAATTTCGAAGATATGTTATACCTGCCAGTTTACCAATTAAATTGCGAGCAGAAGCGAACAGATATGTGCCTGTGCCAACCCGAGAATATATTGTTTTATCAACATCCAGTGGTAACGTTTTTGCAATACTGGAGTATAGTGGGATTCTTCTTGGAATATATAAGGCAGATAGAAATCATTCGAGATTAAAAATAAACATGATGGGCGGTGCAGTTGAAGATATGACTGTAATGGAAATGAGGGAATGCCCTGTAGGCAAACATTACCCAATCTCTCCGAGTCGCTTTAAAGAAGTTCCTTCCAATGAAGATACTCTGCAGTATGTGTATCGCTAATTCAATAAATAAAAATATAAACTAAAACATAATGTTCTTTGTAATCCGTAGACGCATCAAAATTGAATAAAAATATCTAAATGCGAATGTATCATGGTTATCAAGGCTTTTTCTGTTTTATTTTTTGCTATTCCCCGCAAGGCCTTTCAACTATTTTTCTTCGAATATTCGCAATTCAGAGAGTCACATGATTTTGTATTTTCAGAAGCGAGTTTTTTGAAAACACCATATTGCCCTAACTGACAGACACAGTGGGTGAAATCAAATAACAAAGTTAACGATAACGTGTAGGACACGATTCTTAATTGATTTCCGATTCTATTTTATTCTTCGAAGAATGTTATTTTTGAATTTACAGCTGATATGTGTAAGTGATTTTTGAATTGTTGTTGTTCAAAATTCTACATCAGTGTAAGTAATGAACAAATGTTGATTCTTTTCTTTTTCGTCCATCATTCGGTAAACAACTATCCGAATTTTACTATCTTTTGGATTCAGTGCACTGGAGTGTGTGCAAGGTATACAAAATGTAGAATATAAAATAAAATTATATCATTATCGATTATCCGATTTCAAGATAATTTTTTGACAAAAAATTACTTGCTTTTATCGATAAATGAATAATATCACTCGATATTATTTATTAATTTTATGAGCAAGAAACTGAAAAAGTCTATTAATATCCTTCAAGAAACAATCAATTTTAGCACAGAAATAGAGGACTGAAGTTTTCACTGCAAAAATTAATTTTCGACTGAAGGAATACTTATTTCGTTAGAAGAGTTGAATCTTCAACCAATGACAAATTTTTTTGACAACGATGTTAAACTTTTAACATGGTAGTTTAATTTCCAACTCACACAAATTAACTTTACACCGAAAAAAAGCAAAGAATTTTCAATAAATTAGTTTAAACTTCACCAAAAAAAATTTAAGTTTTAGCATATACATTTTTCTTACCTGTCTGACAATTAGTGGATGCCACGCAAAAAAAACTGTTGCTCTTCTGCGTTAAACCAGTCATTGAGCCATTCTCGTAAATTTTCGTAAGTAGTGAAGCGCTGCCCAGCAAGTGCGTGTCCCAACGATGCAAATAAACAGTAATTGGACGGAGCCAAATCTGGTGATTACATTTTCTGATATGCTTGGTCAAATCACCTACCTAATGACTAGAGTCTGCAGTACTATTGATTTACAAATAAATAATGTTCGTTAAGGCCTATTCCGCGTCTTGTGGTGTCGAAAAAATTTTGTGTTAAAAAAAAATGTTGCCGAGATGTTTCAACCTGTAATTTCAGGTCCTTTTGAAGGCATATTCTAATTATAGAAGGAAAAGAAAAACCGCTGAAGACTTCATTTTTTGCGATTATCGATTGGAACTCAAATACTGTGTCATCTTACTCTGGCACTTACTCATACTCAAATTGCAGATGATATTTTGAAGAAATTTTTTTCCAAATTGCCTAAGCTATACGGGAAAAGCACACTGGGTATAAATTTTCACAACCTAATACATTTCAGTGATAATGTTAAACAAATGCAAACACCCTTGACGCTTTACTCAGCACATCCTTCCGAGAAACTTCTAGGATTAATGAAGAAAAAACTGATTACAACACCAAGAAATCCACTGGCGCAAATTCTTAGAAGTTTATCTGAAAAATGTTCTGATATCATTTATAGAGATATAGTAGAAGTCCAACGTATTATCTGTAATTTTCCAAACAAGAATAATGTATTCATTGAAGGTGTTGTATTGAAAAAAGAGGATATATTTCACTATCCTAGAGCGTGCTCTGAAGTGGGACTTTACATACAGACTGTCAAATATGTCAATTACTTATCTAACAAGTCTTCTGCACGCGTAGATTATTACATAAACTTCGGCAATAAAATTTTTATAATATAATGTATTGCAAGAAAAAATAAAAATAATCGTGTTTTTTCAACTTATTAACGTCATCATAGATATTCAAAACTTTGTAATATACTTTGGCACATTTTAGAGAAAAGTTTCTATTCATTTCTTTAGGGTAAAACAAAGATTGTACAATTTCTTTTCTGTTCTTTTGTTTTTTACATTTAGTTTCTAAGAAAATAAAAAAATTTTAATGGGAGAATTTGGTGTAATGTCTGTTTCTCACTACAAAATTTGTATAGAAATTTATCTTAGAAATGAGTCCTATACAACATATACTTTCTTTGATCCTTGTATTTTAGATTTTCGTACTCTTTTGAATAAGATTCAATCAAAAAATGCTTGGCGATTGGTGCGATTGGTGCGTTGAATGAAAGTAGCACTTTGAAACATTTCTATGTCAAGTATTATTTGAAACTTTGAATTTCCCGCGCAAATTACCGAAGGTGCTATTTGATCGATTGTCTGTTTCGTAACAGGATAAAGCTAATTAATAACACACAATTTATAGCAAGTTTCGTGTTCAGTGTTTTTATTCAGGGTAGCTAAATGAACAATCGCGTCTAAAGAATTGACACTGTATATAAGGATATTCACGGCGACAGAAACGAGAGCCACCAACCACGTGCTGCAAAATGGAAAATTCGGTAAATATTAATATGTCACATATTTCATGAAATTAATTTTTGATTTGTATTGCCTTCATCAGTTTGATGTTCATTACCATTCCATAGAATTAATTCTTTCGACAAATATTGGTTGAAATGACTCTATTAGGTTAGGTTTGAAAGCAGCTCTAAGCTGTACCTCGCCCTTTGGGTTCTTATGTTAACTCTGACTGCCATGTACATATCCTTTTTGTTAGGAACTCGCTAAAGCTTATTTAGAGAACTTAAAGGCTCCGGAAGCTACGATCATGGTTCCTTAAAGAAACCAATCCCGAAGCTACTGGAACGTGTACGTCATCCGCTTCTGCTCCTTCTGTCCTAGAAGGTAAGCAAGAGCGGGAAATTTACGCGTGATAACATCGGGCAACACTGTCCCTTGGAGTCAGGTCTCTAGCCGTGGATGACCTCACGCGGCAGACAAGACAGTTGTAAATGAAGGTTTCACCTCTGGATACTTTTTCAGAGCTACCAATCTTTGTAGAATTTAAGAGGAACAGTGTTGACGGACCAGATGGAGTGATCCCAGGAGAACAGCCTTTTGCATCCGGTTCGCGATGAATTGAGCCTGACGCTGGCAAGCCGGAATCTTGTTGAGTTGGCTGATAAATGAAGCTTTCATACCTCCAAGACAGCCGAGTATGAGAATTATAAGATGGACTTTGTAGCCTGGGTACAGCCTACTCTTCATGTTGATGTACGAGTCGCATAAGGGAATCCGTGCTTTCTAGAACTGAGCAGGCTGTAGCCAGAACCGTTCTTCGATGAAGACACTCTAAGCTTAGCAAGCCTCTACCCCCTTCATCGCGCGGGAGATATATTCGAGGTACGGAAGATCAAGGATGAAGACTCCTTTATATTGTCATCATCTTGCGTGTGCTTCGATCAAGTTGCTTTAACTCGTCGACGTTCCATTTTACTGCACCAAACATGTAGAGCAGTATAGGAACGGCCAGCATATTGGTCGCCTGGATCTTATTCTTTCCAGATAATTCGGAAGCCCACATTTTTCTGAGAATTTGGCGATACCTTTTTCCAAGGGTCGTTTTTAAGTTATGTACATGTTGGGTTTCCGCTTGCGGTATTCCAAGATATGTATATGTTTCTTCAATACCAAGATGTTGAATGGTATTTCCGCCTATGAGTTGAACATCCTGATCGTCACGGGATAATGTAGTTTCTAGTCTTTCCTGGTGTAGGTGGACGCAGGCACACTTATCCAGTCTGAAGCTCATGCCAATCGCTCTAGAATACCAATTTACCGCATCTACATGGATGTTAAGGTCCTTTTTTGAGGAAGCAAAGAGTTTAAGGTCGTCCATGTATAAAAGGTGGTTGACCTTATATTCTCTTCTGTTCGGCGGGCCACATAGGTATCCAGAGCTTTTGCCTCGGAGCACAATAGATAGAGGCAAGAGGGAGATGCAGAAAAGTATCGGACTCAGAGAGTCTCCTTGAAAGACCCCCCTCTTATATGTGACAAAGCTTGTAGTCTTGCTTTCCTCAAGTTTCGAGCAAGTGCCCTAACTTTTGGAGTGTGCTTTTTATTTGATGTTATGTAGCTAATCACGCACTGAAAATTTGATGCATGCCGTCTCGCAGTTTCAATTTTGAAATGAAGCTGTGCAATACGCTCGCGTGTCTTACTCAGACATACCGAAGTATCGTTACTTCTATCGTCGCTAAACAGGGAGACCGCCTTCTCGTAAACTACACAGTTCAGATTCCAGAGATTAACATCTTCGGGGAGCAAATCGCGGAGAGCAGTATTAGCTTCAGCTAATTTGTCCATCCTGAGGAAGACTTTTTGGTGGATAGATCTCCTACTTCTCATGTTGGCATTATCGGCTATCTGCAAAGGTGGTCTTGCTGGAACGGGTGGAATGTTCGCTGGAGGATGTTGCTCCTCTTCTTGTTGATAAAGAGCTTCATATCCGTTTTTCCGCAAGAAGGATACCTGATCTCTTAAATACTGAGGCGTTTTATGAGCATATTCCGGGTGCATATTGCCCCAACGGTCATGTAACCTCTTCACGAATCCTCTCCGCGCCGGTGAGCTTCTTTGCCAACAGGTAAGAAGGTCCCTCCTGAGTTGGTCCGACCATTTAAATCGATGTTCACGCGTTTGTCCGGGGTCATTGCCTGGTCGTCGCCTCGGTTCGTTGCTATTGTCACTCCCAACTGAACCACGGCCTCCATCCGAGAGAGGCCTATTGTGGGTGGCACTGCGCGATACTTGTGTCGTAACCGCATAATTCGTTGCATTGGGGAGTTAGCCCAAAGCAACGCGGCTGACTGCAAGAGTCGGAGCTCTCGGGCGATGGGGTCGCCACATCCCTACTTTATTATTATTTATTATTATTCATATTATTATTAATTATTATACAGTTTCAGTTTTTGTTTAATTGTACATGATGTATCTTAGAAGTGGAAAAACATCATAGAAAGTACTAATATCATTAAATGGTGGCATTTGAACCCAGAAATTATTGAAAAATGACAGCAAATTAATTTTCGACCTGAAAATTATATAATTTTTAATAGAAAACTCTGCAATATCTAAATACTTTAAACATAATTTGAAATTCTTTGGAAATTATGTTTTAATATTCATTTTCAGTAGTTCACATTTTAAAGATTTCCGACCAAAAACGCACTATTTCCATACAAATGAAAATTTAATAACAAATTTAATCATATAATTTCTTCGAAAGCGGTCGTGTTGACTGCATTTTTACATTCAACCTTCTACCTTCAATTTGAGATAAGAAAGTCTTAACTAAAATGATCGTAATAAAAAATGTAAAATGATGTCATTACCTACGAGGTACCATCTCGACACCAATAAAGTCGCTATTTCACATATGTGTGAGATAAAGGTTCTTTATGTATATATTTGTACTCTGATGGTGCAATGGAATATTTGTTAGATACAGTTGTTAACCAAATCATTCGATGAAGCATTAATCAGTTTGTTCTCTACTTTGCGAGAATGTGGATGGTCTGTACTTTTGTCTGCACTTTGGCGGTCATCGTTAATTCTATTGGTAAATATAATAATAGAATATATCTGTAATTCTTATTATATTTCATATTATAATACATGCATGAATACGGCTATCCATCAGGTCTGTGTAGCAAGCTTAAAGTCCCCCTTTCCAGCTTATAGCTTATAGGTAGCTTATAAGTATTACTAGTAGTTTTGCGCGCCTATTACTTTTTTCAAATGAAAAAGAATGAAGCAAATCTTTTTTCCCTATGTTATTTATATTTAATTAACGTTGAAAAATATTTGTACAAAATAATTAGAAGGCACTACAGGATGATGTACGTAGCCTCCAATAAGGAGCTCTTTTTTATTTTTCTTCTCTGTTAAAGCTAAAGGAGTAATGGATTTCTCATAATTTATTTGTAGGTAAATTCTGCCATCGCTATAATCTTGAAAAAATTGTGGATATAATTATAATTGAATTTATTATAATGAGCTTTTAAATTTGTTCAACACTCAACCTATTTGTAAATTATATTGCCGTAATACATTTTTTATTTTATAAATTGAAAGAAATTTTATTTCTAAAATAAATTGTGAATTATTCGTTGTAACACGTATATGTGCATTTTCAAGTTGATAAATGCTACGAATAATAATAATTTTAATTATTATATAAGTTTTGCAAAGTTTAAAAAAATGAATGATACATAGAATAATGGCAGTAATTACCAATCTTTCAGTTTTTAAGAAATATGATGACTCTATATTAATCCATTCGCCACTAATATTTCATTATGCATTAAGAGATGAAGTGAATTTTTTTTCATAAAAAGTTAATTTTTTAATTTTTACCATTGGTGCTGCACATTATTAAGAAACAGTAAAATGTATTTTAATACAACTTTTTTGTACATGAACATTTTTGTGTGAACATTTTTATCGCATCTGTTGTTCTTTACGTGAAAATGATTAAATTCTTTTATCATAAGAAGAAAATTATCCTATCGATAGAACCTTCCAGGCCTTTATAAACTTTACCGTATCTTTCTTATTAAAAGCTAAATTAAACAAAAACTTCTCAAAAAATAGACTTTTTTTCCTTCTCGAAAATCTGTCAATTTTTTATTATTTTTAAATCTATCCTGGTTGATAAATTCGTAATTTTGACTTGAAAATAGTGGCTTTACTGTATTTTTTACAAAAAAGTAGCAAAACAGCGTCAACCCTTGAAAAAAGTGTTAAATAGTGTCAATACTGTGTTGAGCCCGAGGCCTGAATTTGTAATTCATTATTCTAAGGGCGCCACAGCTTAATTTATTTGAAATTAGTGACCTATTCAAACCAAAAAAAGCAGAGAAAATGCCCTACAAAAAAAATCAGGTTGAAAATTATTCGAAAGTATTGTATTTTGAATGCGAAGTTGCCGAAAAGCAGATTTCCAGAGAACATCTCCTGAGTGCGCAGCAATAATTTTTAATGCGATGTTTTTTGCAGCGAGACTCATTTCTAATCCAAAAAGTGATTTAAAGTAAATATGTGTATCAACAGTGTGACTAATGTTCGTTTTGATTTAAAGGCATTCCGAAAAATCAATTCATAAAACCTCAAACAATTGAAGCTAAAATTTAAAGCATGGAAATAAATTGGAAAAAATTTAAAACTCCAAAAAATGTAATTGATTTTAGTAGGTTTGAAATGATATAAAACAAGAAAGAAAAAATTAAGAATTTCCTTAAAAATAGATTAAAAAATTGCAATTGAATTATTTACAATTATGTTAATGTAGAAGTGTTAATTATATGTTAATTGTATTTGTATTATTGCATTATTATATTATATATTATTATCTAATATATAAAATCAAGTGTCCTAAAACGTATGATGCTTATACGAATCTATAGTTTTGACCAATCGGCACCAAATTATGCACACATATTCTTTGGGCTCTCA
>CAKNXH010000129.1:71981-103606 GCA_932178445.1 Andricus quercusramuli
CCCCCCCCCCCCCCCCCCCCCCCCCCCCCCCCCCCCCCCCGACAGAGTAATCAAACGCAAATGACCACGGTCATTTGTAAATAAGATTTTGTTTTTAAATACAGTTCCTTGACATAATAATTTTTAACCCAAAATGTGACTAAAACTAACTAAAAGTGACTAACGTATATTGATAATGTGACTAATGTTCTTTTGAATTCAAGAGACTTCGATGAAGTATGTAAGAATTCCAAGAGAATTTCAACGAATTCAGAATAAACCCCAAAAATAGAACAATGAGTTAAGTTACAGAAAATCTTTTCTTATCATTAAGGTTATTAAAACGTTTATGCGCTCGTCCTTTACAAAAAATATATATTTATTTAACAAGAAAAATGTACGGTTGGATGTTCTTATAATTAAGAATCATTTCTCATAATTTGGATTGAATCATCAGAAAGATGCTTTCTGCAAAGAAACGTTGAATTTAGCTAAAGATTCTAGACATAAACGTGCCGAAGAAAAATAAATAATCTCTATTATTTCTTGCAGAATGCAGTTCACAGCCAGACGAGAAAACTAATAGCGAACGTAACACTGGCCCTTCTTCTTCTTCTGCTGCTCGACAACAACGTTTGCCTGAACAGATTTCTCCAGAGGAGGCTCCTTTTCGTGGCAGGTCCAGGTTTCCTGCTAGCATGCGTCCTAAAAGGGAACGTAATCCTGGTTCTTCTCCTGCCAGACAACATTCTCCTGACCAGACATCTCCTCAGGAGCCTCTACTTCGTGCCAGATCTATTTCTCCTCTCGGCAGGGTTCCTTCAGATCGAGTGCTTGGATGTACAATAGAAGAACTTGGATATGTTCGGCTTATTCCTCGCACAAATCCAAACCAGCAATTTGAATTTCGAAGATACGTTATTCCTGCCGGTATGCCAATTAGATTTCGAGTAGAATTGAATAGATATGAGCCCGTGCCAACCCGAGAATATATTGTATTATCGACATCCAATGATGACATTTTTGCAACATTGGATTACAGTGGGACTCTTCGTGGAATTTATAGGACAAATAGCAATCACTCGCGAATAAAAATAAATATGATAAGCGGCGCAGTTGATAATTTGTCTCCAGAAGAAAAAAGAGAATGTCCAGTAGGCAAAGGTCAAGCAATCTTCTCGAAAAGTTTTATTAAAGCTTCTGCAAATTACGATTCACTACAGTTTGAACGAAATTCCAATGTCGAAGGCAGTCCTAGTTCTTCTTCTTCCTCTCCTGCTTCTTCTGCCAGACAGTCTGGGTCTTCCCCGGGCAGGCATTTTCCTCATGAAATACTTGGATATGCACTTGAAAAACTTGGATATATTCGGCTTATACCCCAGAAAAATCCAAACCGGCAATTCGAGTTTCGAAGATATATCATTCCTGCTGGTTTACCAATTAAATTGCGAGCAGAACAGAATAAATATGTGCCCGTGCCAAACCGGGAACATATTGTTTTATCAACATCCAGCGGTAACGTTTTTGCAATACTGGAGTATACTGGGATTCTTCTCGGAATATATAAGGCAGATGCATATTGTTCGAGAATAAAAATAGACATGATAAGCGGTTCGATTGACAATATGACCGTAACTGAAATGAGGGAATGTCCTGTTGGTAGACATCACCCAATCTCTCCACGTTGGTTCAAAGAAGTTGCTGCCAAGGAAGATACTCTACAGTATATGTATCATTAATTCAATAGAAAAAAGATAAACTAAAACATAATATTGTTTATAATCCGTATTCGGATCAAAATTAAATGAAGAGATTTGAATGCAAATGTTGTATGGTTATCAAGGCTTCTTCTGTTTTATCTCTTGCTAATCTCTGCAAGGCCATTCAAATTCTTTTTCTTCGAATATTCCAAATTCAGAGAGTTAAATGATTTTGAGTTTTCAGACGCGATTTTTCTGAAAACACCATATTGGCCAAACTGCTAACAAAATTTTCATTATCTTTTTAGTATAATAATATTTTTATTTATAATTCATAATTTGAATTATTTTTATGTCATTTGATTTTGAAATGAACAATTAGCATCGAGATCAAGCACATCTCAAAAATATGATCAATTTTAGCACAAAAATAGAACACTTAAATGTTTAGTAAAAAAATTAATTTTCAACTAACAGAATACTAAATTACATACAAGAGTTAAATCTTCCATCAATAAAATAAAGTTTTGAGAACTTTGTTGAACTCTAAGCCTAGCTGTTTCATTTCCATCTCTCAATATTGATTTTCAAAAAAAAAAAAAAGAAGTTTCAACAAAATAGTTCAAACTTCAACCAAAGAAAAGGGTTTTCGGTAAATTAGTGTAATGTAAACGTCCCAGTAATCGTGACCTTAGTCCCAGTAATCGTGATGCCAATTTTCTTGCTTTTTATTCCATCTGAATGAATTTACTTTCTATTTCCCATTATAAAATGCTAAAAATAAGTGAGTTCTATCATTAAATGTTACTTTTAAAACATTTTTGTACCAATATATTCAAACTATAACCAAGTTTCACGATCAATGGGACCGTCACGATTACTGGGACATTTACCTTAATTTTCAGCGAATTAATTGAATTTTCAAACAAAATAGGTGAATTTTCAATGTAAAATTGAATAGTTGCATTTTCAAATAAAAAGATAAATTCAATACGAAATTTGTTTTACCCTAGTAGTGTGAGTTAGTTTTTGAACGTTTTGTAATCAATTTTAACAAATTTAAAAGGTTTCCGATGATAACAGGATATCCCAATTATTTGAAGGTATTTCAAACGTTTTCCAAAGATTTTATATGATTTCTCGCGATTTCAGACATTTGAAAAGATTTCTCATGCTTCAAAGTTCTCAATAGATTTGATAAATTTTAAAGGACTTTATCGAATTTTAAAGGATAATTTTATCATATTTTAATGAATTTTATAGGATTTGAGAAGATTTCCTCAACGTTTACGAATGGTGTAGATCAGATGATTCATTATGTAAAAAAATATAGCCTGATAGAAAAAAGGATTTTCTTCAAAAAGTTGAATTGTTTTTCAAATCAGGTAAAAAATTCGCATGGTGAAATTCGGTTGTTTTGAATTTGAAATTGAATGTTTTTTATTCCAGAAATAATTTGAAATTTCATTTTTGGTTATGTCTAATCGTCCAGAAAAATTAGGGGGGTTGGACCATATTATTTACGTGGCCAGTCACAGGGGTGCCTTACCGCCCCCCACCCGAAAATTCGGGACGACTAGCCAAGCTTATGAGAAATATTGCACTGGTTATCCCGAATTTCGGGACGACGAGACACTGCGTTGATTTTCAACAAAAATTTTCAACTTGAAAAAATTATCTGATTTGAAAGTGACGATTCTCTGCAGTCGGTGTACCATTAATTGAATTAAAGAATATCTGAAATAAAAATAATATTGTGAGAAAAGATGGAGATTTTGCAGATTACCGAAGTGCGAAGTCAGATAAAAATGTATGTACACCGAACTTTCGGTTTCAGTCCAGTTTCATGGGTAGTCTGCATATAGCCTTGGCCACAGGTTGGGGTGATCCAAACGTATACAGTCAGAGCTACCTAACCTCGTCCAATTGGAATTCAATATTGCACAATATACTCGACTGAGTACTCGCGCACATCAACCGTTCCGAGGCGAAAGTCGCAGACGCATCTCGCCCTGTCCCCTGAAAAACTGCGTGGATCAGCTGTTCTAGGAAGGCCGCAACCGAGGGGACTGAATCCGAAAGTTTGGTGTAAATGGTAATTACGTTAAAAAGACAGTGTATTGTGGTTCCTGAGGCTGCTTGCTTTCTTCGTTTCGGAAATGTGAATTAATTTTACAAACTGTTTGTGAATTTCCTACATTGTGACCGGAAGATGCCAAAAAAAATAAAAAGTGGCAAACAAAATTAACGAATGTTAAGAATATTATTTGTTGTACTGTTGCGATTCTAAACTTGCGGCGGATATTTATATGGAACATACATTATTCACGTACAAAGTGCTTCTAGGTTTGCTGTACTTTTGACGCCTGCTCGTATGCTAAGGTAATGAATTTTTCGCACCCACACCTTAATATAGCGACCCATGCAGGCTTGCATGTTCGGGGTCGATGAAGCACGCAATCCTTTGAAATCGTTCGAAACTTAGAGGACATATGTAAATATGAAACCGGAATTTTCGTATATAAAATACACGTTTATTGTTTGAAAATGATGAAAAATATTTTATTCCCAGTATTGCACATCGCTGATTATACATTTTTCCCACCTGTCTGACAATTTTTGGATGCCACGTAAAAAAAACTGTTGCTCTTTTGAGGCAAAACAGCACAGAAAAAACAGAAGATAAACTTTACATCGATTTCCGACGAAAGATTCTTTGCAACAAAAATCAGCTCCACAGGATAAACTTTACACAAATATCGGTTAAAATTTCTTTTGTTTTTCCATGACAAACACATGTATTTTGTATGACGCGAAGTTGGCTCAACAAAACATTATCGCTCTAAAAAATTTCCTGCAACAAATTTTATTCTTAGTTTTTTTGTGTGTCATCAAGCCATATTCGTGCAATTTCGTAAGTACTAAAACGCTGCTCAGAAAATGCGTGTCCTTTCGATGAGAATAAATATTAATCGGACGGAGCCAAGTCTGGTGAGTAAGTATCATGCACAAGTATTTCCCAACTAGACTCCTCAATCGTTTGCTAGACCAGTTTTGCTGCGTGTGATGGTGCATTATCATAAAGCAAAATCACATTGTGTTGCCTTTTTTGATATTCCCATCTTCTGTATCTTTCTCATGGCTTTCAAAAGTATGGAGTCGGTTTCTTGTGTAAAATTAGATTGACCCGCGAGGTGTTCTTTTGTTTAGCACCATCCTCATACAGCAATGCTTGCAATTCGCTTTCCTCCAACTTTTCCGGTGGTCTATACTGTTTTATAAAACCTGTATTGTTGTGAGTTGTGAGCAGACCTGGTACAAGCAGGGTTACAAAATAATGAGTGAGCCTCATTTGTAAAAGAAGGGGTGATTCTCAAGTCGCGGGCTCTCTTGACAATAATATGAACATGGCAACTCCTGTAGAATTTGGGAACTGCTCAAACTGACTTGACGGATCTTTTATGAGAAGGGCAGGAGCTCCAATCTTCGGTTATGTGGGTGTTTCATCAAATAGGTAGATGTTAAAGTCGAGTTTTGGTATTTGTTATTGGAATATCAGCAGTTATAATAATTTATGTAAGTTTGACGTAAAGCAGAGAACCTACTTAACTAGTCATTGTTTGATTTGCATAAGTGATTCATGGCTCACAAACGCATCTGTGAAACTACCGAAATTGATAGATGGTTACGCCGCTCATTACACCGCGGCTAACAAAGAAAAACGTAAAGGCCGTGGCAGAGGAAGGCTATATGCATTAGTTCAACACTGCGCTGATTATTCGCATGGTAAACTGGAAATCAGTAATTGATGGTTATTTGTGAAATTGACTTTAGAAAATTCCTTCACTTTGCATATAGGTAATATATTTCCCACCTCAGCAAACTCAGACTACTGTATGGATACGCTCCAAAATGTTTTATTTCGTCGGTTTTGCCCGTAAGCCCCCCAAATTTGGAGTAAAACGCGAAAAACCGTGAAAACCCGTGAAAAATCGCTGAAAGTCGCATTTATAGACGTTGGTAAATGTTATAAAGTTTTCTCATCGGTTTATTATACATGAGTTTAGTGTGTTTCAACGGACTAAATATCGCGATTGCATAAAGAAAATGATAAATTTGTTTTACGGATGATTTGCTGTGATAATTAATTCTATTAAAAAAGTTTTTAAAATTATTTGTCATAGAGTGCTTATGATGATAGAGATAGAAAAATATATAAGGAATGCTGCTTTTACACTGTTCTTCTTCTTTTGTAAAGTACTCTTTTTTTCTTCAAACGATCTATTCAATGAATCTTTCTATATATCTCTGTCATATCCAGCAACAATCCGCCATCATGTTGACATCCCATCTTCCCTGATACCGACTCTCCATTTCACTTATGTCCTGATGGAATCGTTCACCTTGCTCTTCACTGTAATCTTCTACATTTTCAGGAAAGTAGTCAAGGTGAGAGTGTAGGAAGAGCAATTTTAGGTTCACCAAAAGACCTTTGGTAATCCTGTAGTAACTTATTAACTATATTTTCATAATCCTCACTTTTCGTATTTCCTAAAAAGTTTTGAGAAACATTTTGAAAACATTTCCAAGCTGCTTCTTCAGTGTCGTCCATGCTTGAAATAAAATTGGCATTTTCGAAAAGTCGACGAATTTGTGAACCATCAAAAATACCCTCTATTAACTTAGCATCACTTATTGCGGGAAACTTTTCTTGCAAGTACCGAAAACAGTCTTGCTTGTTATCCAAAGCTTCAACATACTGCTTCATAAGACCTAATTTAATATGCAGTGGTGGTAGCAGATATTTTGAAGGTTCTGTCAATGTTTAGTGTAGAATTTTCTTCTGTCCTGGAATGAAATTGGTTCTCTTTTCCCATTCGTTCTTGACATAGTGATTTTTTCTGTCTCTGCTATCCCATAAATACAAAAACCAGGGATTTTCCGTATAATCAGATTGTTGGCCTAGAAGCAGAGCAGAAATTTTCAGATCACCATAAACTTGCCATTGGTGTTCTGAGTACTTTATCTTATCCAATACTATCTTTAAATTTTCATAAGTCTCGTTTAACTTTGTTGAATGGACTATTGGAATTGGTGAAAATGTATTACCATTATGGAGAGGAACGGCTTCCAGACTTTGTTTTTCTGTATCGTTTGTAAAAAATTTCCTAAACTTTTTCTCCCTATTACGATAAAAGTAAGCAGTTGTTTCTTCTGCAAACAAGTTCCTCTTCTTGACTGCTGCTGCTAAATATTCAGCTCCATCTTTAGGTAAACCC
Source organism: Andricus quercusramuli (assembly GCA_932178445.1). NCBI lineage: Eukaryota > Metazoa > Arthropoda > Insecta > Hymenoptera > Cynipidae > Andricus > Andricus quercusramuli. Next base: position 78,940 of record CAKNXH010000129.1, read on the forward strand.
AAATCACTTACGAGATCCTTCAATTCTTTTTGTGTAAAGGTTTGAGGAGCTTCTCTCTCAACAGCTGGCAGGTATTGATCATCATCACAACTTTACTTATCAGAGGGTTCGTCAACTTCCATTACTTCTTCCTTGCTATGAAGGTTCACATCCATGGATCTAGAAGCCACTGCTTCTTCAAAGTGTATCATTCTGTCTGGCTTTACTACTGAAGAAACGTTGGCATATGGACTTGTAGCTTTGGTGACAGTAGTAAAGCTACTGGTGGCCGTCATGAAAAAATAGCTATCTTCTCGAGATGATGGTGTAGACCACATCATGGGTTTCGTAAATTGTAAATACTCCCGTTGTTTAGACTTTTCCCACTTCCATAACATTGTGTTGCAACGACCACCAACTTTGTTCGGCATACGCCCTTCGCCCTGATTTCTTATGTTTATACCAAAGCATTTACTGTAAATAGATTTCAACTTTTCAGATAAAGTTTTGCCATATTTTACAACCTTAAATTCGCCATAGATGTAACAGAACGAGTTTCGATCTTTGTTACAAGTATGTAATTTATTTCTTGTAGCATTATACTCTACATAAGGCAAGTTACTTACTAATGTAGAGATGAGGTCGCTTGATGACGACGACTCCGGGCCCGCTTTCTCACCCTGATCAGTCGCTGATACTGGGGTATCCCTCCTCTGCATCGTAAAGCACTTGTTCATACTTGGCATCACTCTGAGAAATGTTCTCTTGGGAAATTTAAAGTTGAGAGGATTTTCATTCGTCTCTTGCAGTAAAAATTTGTGTTATGCGACTTACTTCACCTACTCTTGTAGCCAAATAATTCTGTTCGTATAAAAAACTGAGTGATGACGGCACGAAGGCCGTTAACCCAGGGCTCTAGCGAATCGTGGAGGTGTCCTGGTCGCAAGTACAAGCACAAAAATATATATTCATATGTCAACGTTCCTTTAGTAGTAAAACCAAACAATATGATACACTTTGAGTAAGCAATGACTTCTAGATCCATGGATGTGGACCTTTACGGTTTTTCATGGTTTTCCGCCATTTACTCAAAACTTGGAGAGGTACGAGCAAAACGGACAACGTATTCAGATTCAGCGCGTTAAAATACACTGAAATCATGTGTGAAACACTCATAACAAAACTTTTTAACCTTTTCCAACGTCTATAAATGCGATTTTCAGCGATTTTTCATGGGTTTTCATGGATTTTAATAATTTACTCAAAATTTTGGTGGCAAACCGGACACCAAATAAGGATTCAACGCGTCAAAATACATAGGGACATATGGCTTGAGTCAAAATTAAGTCCCACTTTCATTTTTTTGTGTGCCGCTGTAATGTTAATATTAATAATTATTCATCAACAAATTATTGCCAATTGGAAAAACTGGCCACTATTCTCAAACAGATAAGAGTGAGCACTTATCTGGTTGAGAATAGTGGCGAGCTTTTACAATTGCCACTAATTTGTTGGAAAAAAGGTTATATAATATAAATGACCATAACTTGCCTACACTGCGATAAAATATATGAATATTTAGGTCAATCGATTTGTCTTGAACCAAGTAATCTTTTATGTTCTTGTATCAACTTTGAATTACACCAGACTCTCTATAGACTTGCTAGTCCACGCAGTTTCTCAGGGGGCAGGGTGAGAGACGGTTGCGACTCCGCTTGTGAATGGACGCAATGCACTACTACTCATTCAAGTAGATTGCGCAATATTATGGAAATGGTTCAGGCGGCCGTGACTGTTTACGGTTCGATGTACGCGCTATATGAACAGGGCTATTTGCAGGCAACCCCCGAGATTGTTCCTCTAAGAGAGTCTTGTGTATGTTTATGAAAAGCGTTTTACTATACGAAACTGATTTTTAAAATATAATTCAGTGCTAAAAAAATTCAATTAATATTTTTAAAAATCCTCCGGTCAGTTTCAAGATATTAGTGGTGTAACCAATAAAGTGGTCTTTTTAGTTTCAACATTGTCTAAAAATTTGTTGTAGTTTTTGGTATTGTTACAAATATGCAGTCTTTTGCAACCCGATATGCAGTTGAGGCAGCAGGATTGTAAAGGTGGAATGCTCCACCGTTTTTCACCTCTATTCTCCATAATTCTAGCTCAACTTATTGAAACTTCACGTGCCAGACTATGACCAGCAACTGGTTCTTTCGACATGAGGAAATTGGAAGTAAAACGAGAGCCTTTGCACATATGTATCAAAACTGCATAGCCCTGAAACTTCGTGGGGTTTGTCCGAGGTCTCAACCAATGGGGATCCCGCCTTGTATAGGAGAGTGCACCGTCAACAGTGTGTTTATTCTACAGTTTTACCACTACGACATCAGATGAGACACCACCTCATTTTGTAGAAACAAAATTAAAATTCATATATTTTTAGTACACTAGTAGATTACAGATTGAACAATTTTTATCCATCAAGAATTTCTAGAATTTTCCAACTCCAGTTCAACTCATGCTATGACTTAGGAAAATGCGGCAGCAATCTATCGGCAAGTTGCAATGTTTTAAAAGCGTCTGATTCGGCTGGCAGCGATCCAGGTATCAGCAGTTCGATCTAAACCTAACGCAGACACAATTCAACATTTTCACTCAAATCTGGGGAATGCGAGAAGTCTGAAATTTTCTTGGCATAAATTCAAGATAATAAATTCTGTGGGAGGGAGGAAGGTGGGCGTGAAGGCACCTCTGTGACTAGCTACTGAATTAGTGAAAATCACATAGGTTCCCATATCCAACGTTTCCTGGAAATATGCAATGTTTTTCATTTCCCACATCCAACTTTGCATATCCCAAAAACTGTCACTTGTAGGCTAAAAGTTATTATAACATAAAATCTGCTCGGAGAACTTTCATATTGTTTGAATGAAAACGAACGTGTTACAAAATCGCCTGTTTTGAACTTCATCTAAATTTCCCCAAAATTTGCTCGAATCTAGAAAAATATGCATTCTTTTGTTGAAAAAAAATGATATTAAATGAATCGAGTTGAACCTGAACATTTTTCTTCACAATTAGCCATAGAACTTAATCGACTTATTACTTTTTAATTAGAGGTTTCTAATGCAAATCGTTTTTTATACAATATGGAATACTATATTCTACGCATGACTATATGTTTACATATATTGTTTAAACCATGAGTTAATAATTATAACTATATTCTATTGGACTAATGCTAGGGAACTGCGGTTTTTTTCTGTAATCTTCTGCTTATGTCGACGCATCAATTAGAGTGGGGGAGTGCTGAAGTTCCTGAAAAATTGATCACGTATTTTGTTAGCGGCTCCTCAAATCAAAGAGTTCAAATTATTTCATTGAACAATGTAAAAAGCATGTAGCTGTATAATAGAAATTTTACTGCGAAACTACAGGTAGGAAATTCGTTCCGTGCTCAGGTCTTCTCGAGCAGAGATATTAAAATCTTTAGCTTTCTTGATGCGATGCGGTTACATTAGACCGCATATCATTTGAACATTCCCAATGGATGAAAGATCTTTGCACGCAAAAACAAAAAATAAAATTCAACAAATTACTTCCAGTAAGGCACGCACCACTATCTAACACAGTAAAAACATCTCTAGCCAGCCTCTCAGCAATGAAGTAATTTTTCGCCTTATCTAAATGACATAATTTTGCAGTGATTCCCTCACGAATTTCGAAAGAAGAAATCATCAGTATTTTGGAATTTACAATATAGACCCTCTCATCCAAAAAGCGAATGATATACGGCGTAGGACGCCTAACATCTCACGCCAAGCGCAACTTCTCTTCTCAAACTTGACAAAACAAAAAAAAACAGCAATTAAAGGACTTATTCGAAGTGAAGGCATCATATTATAACCAACGGACAGAGGAAAATACCAGTTGTAATGAATCAAGAAGACTAAAACAACAAATCGTGGACCTCCTGACTGACGATACATATAAAAAACTTAAAACAGACCCCACAAATACAATACTTAGCAAAAGAAAAACCCTTCTAAAAGACTGTAATCTACAAAAACAACATTTCACTCAGACCGAACATACGTAAAATAAACTTACCATCTTAGAACCTCGCACGCTTCCTTACCAAAGAACTGAATCCATAACATATAAAGATAAATTACAAAAGAAATTACAAAACTTCTAAACAACCCTAAGCATAAAAAGGAACCTCTCAGTGATCCGAAAGTATATAAAATACCTTGCTTGTGGCAAAGTCTATATCGGAAAAAGCGGGAGAGCGCTAAGCCAACGCGTAAAGGAACAGGAGTGTGAAGTCAGAATAAAACATTTCACGCAATCAACACTAGCTGAGCATCATATCAAAACAAGACATAGCATTTTATTTGACAAAACGAACGTCATCGCAAAAACACACAATATTTTCCCAAGAAAACATAGAGAAGCAATCGAAGTCTTAAAACACCCTGATAACATTAATAGGGACAATGGATATAATACCAATCATATTTGGCTTTCCGTCCTCCCGGATTAAAAAAAAGTCTCGATTGGCCAATAAAGTTCGACAAGTCCCCCCGGTGGGGCTCATGACCAATCACGGGCAGTGTTCACGATACGTCCGCGTCGGCAAGATTCCTAGTTTTGCATACGATTGAAACCCGAAACACATTATTCCATTATAATGAATCATCGTGAAAGCATTATATCTATTATATTGTAGCTATCTTGTCACATCTCCCCAAAATCCTAATGATGTATTTTTATGCTTCCTTAGAAATCATTAGCCTTGATGCTTTGAAAGGTGCTTTTTATGCCGCGTCGTGGCAACGCAGATGTAAATCATTTTTTCAATTCAAAGTTTTGCAAATGAAAAAGACTTGCAATTACTTCAGCCAATTAAAATTCACTTAGTAAAAGCAAACTTTTTCTCAGTGCGTGTGTATTGCATTTTCTATACTTTGTTAATCATTTTAAATGTTATTACAACGTTTATTTGTTTCTTCTGCTTGAAAGTCCAACCATTTGGTTGCTAATTCAAATCTTTGATTGAAAATTTGACTTTTTGGCTTGAAAATTTACCTCCTCTGGTAGAAAATCTTTGTTGGTTGAAAATTAAACTTTTTTTTGGCAATGCACATATTGTGATATGAGATCTCAAGAATATATATAAAGCGTTTCATATTGAATTGTATATGGTATCAACATGAGTGGTGTTCAAAAGAATTGATTTTACTACTATCCCCCTATTTTTGTGAAAAATCACCCCATTCCCTCTCTCTTAAGAGCACTTTGGGCTCAAAAGTGTGATATTTTATTTATTTTTTTAATCATTCTAGATTCATTGTTGTAATTTAGAAAAAGGAGAAAACGCATAATGAACGTGAAATCCGCATTTAGCCAACGGCTACGTTAGTTTCGAGTTGGGAGTACAAATTGACGTCGGAGTGTGTTGACTCAAATTGTAAATAAAACCTTTTGCTTTCCTTTTAAGATGAGAATGTCTTAATTAAATGAATCGTAATGAAAAATGTCAGATGATATCATTATCTGCGAGGAACAATCTTGACACTAATAAAGTCGTTAATTCACATATCTGTGAGATAACGGCCACTTATGTATATATTGGTACTCTGATGATGCAATGGAATATTTTTTAGATAGAGCTGTTAACCAATTTATTGACTAAAGAATTAATCAGTTTGTTCTATACTTTGCGAAAATGCGGATCGTCTGTAATTTTGTTTGCACTTTGGCGGTCATCGTTCATTCTATTGGTGAATATAATAATATATTCTATCGGTAATTCTTATTAGATTTCATATGATACATGAATGAATACGGCTATTCTTTTTTTATGTTATTCCTTTTGCTCTCCATTTTTGGAAAGGATAACTTCATGCTGTTATTTCCAGTGCAAAAAAAAACGATTCTGGGTTCTCACCAGTGTTCTTGTTTAAGTACCACTTGAAACTTATTTTCCTCAGTCTTATTGTCTTATTAATTGTTATGTTAAATTTTTTTGTCTACTGGTCGTTTCAATATTTTCATGAAATATTGATACTTTAATTGTGAAATAAATTCTCTCTAGCTCCGGTGGGATTCGAACACCACGTCATTTAGACTTCGCGTCCGATGCTCTTGACCACTAAGCTACGGAGAATCGAGATAATTTTCTTCACAATCCCCACAAGTAGAATGTCGACATCATTCCTTATACTTGTAAGATCATGAAACGGCCAGTAGACAAAAAAACTTTGACACCATAATTAATTAATAGCAATAATTAATAATTATTACGTATTACCCTCGTCAGGAAAATTAACATCAAAAAATTTTATTGTCTTCTTGTCTTATTTTCTATGAGGTCAAAAATCATGACGTCATAGATATACATGGCCCTTACATACCTACGAACTTGAAAAGCGGCACTCAAGGTCGGTTCGTAGGACTTGCATTGAAAAGATACATTCATCAATAAGGTTCCTCTTGATCCCCTTGGTGCATAATATACTATTGAGCTCATGTCATAGGAATTGATTTTCAACATGATAATGTACATATGTAGATAATAATTAACTTTTAACAATAATTTTTTAATTACTAATCAAATTGGTAAATTCTGAATCTACAAAAACTTTTTCTACCAGGAAGTGGAATTTTTAAAAATGTCGAAAGATAAAAAACAAGAAAAAAAAAGGAATTTCTTTAAGGATGGATTGAAAAATTGAAATTAAATTATTTACAATGTCGTTAATAGAAGGGGATAATTGAATATGTATTCACGTATTACTATATTATATCTAGTGGATGAGGTAGTGACGAGGCCAGACAGGGAAATCAAATTCAAGTGACGGCGGGTAACAGTTAGTATATGTTACGTGCGCCGCAGAAAGGGGGCTTACTCTGAGAAGTGAGATTTTTCATTGTGAGCTGTCGAAGTCGACCGGATAGACGCGAGTTTTAGGAGAGAGGGAAGACTCACGAAATCTCCCATCTCCACTTACCACTACATTATCAGGAGGAGAGAGATGGGTTGTAGACGCGGCTCACGAGCGTGTAGAGATGAGACGCGGAGATGCAGTGGTGAGTGGTGGGAGGTGTTTCACGGAATCCCGAGCTCTCGAGCAAAAGCCTGATTTCTCGGGTACCTAACAATTCAATTATTAGCAATAATAATGCTTGGAAATTGTTTTCAATGGTTTAATTAAAAAGAGCAACTCAAAAACTATCGAAAGGTGTGAAAACCTCCATTTAGATTTTTTTAGAGTAAGCCCCCTTTCTTCGGCGCACGTCACATATGGTATATTATGTATCATTATTATTATAAATTTGTATCAACACATCCATTTTTAATATTGTTGCATGTAGAAAATAAAAGTCAATGAAGAGACATAACTAGAATGAAGTCTAAACCTTATTTGCAAATGAGATTTTGTTTTGTATTGGTAAAACACAAATATTACCCTCCATGGGCAGAAACAAAAATGTGTTGAACAAAAAAAGAAAGAATCTTCTATTTGTTCTTGCAGAATGCAGTTCACAGCCCGACGAGAAACCTAACAGCGAACATAATGCTGGCCTTTCTTCTTCTGCTGCTCGACAACAACATTTGCCTGATCGGATTTCTGTAGAGGAGGCTCCTCTTCGTGGCAGTTCCAGGTTTCCTGCTAGCAGCCGCCCTGAAGGAGAACGTAATTCTGGTTCTACTTCTGCCAGACAACATTCACCTGACCAGACATCTCCTCAGGAGCCTCCACTTCGTGCCAGATCCATTTCTCCTCTGGACAGGCTTCCTTCAGATCGAATACTTGGATGCACAACAGAAGAACTTGGATATGTTCGGCTTATTCCTCGCACAAATCCAAACCAGCAATTTGTATTTCGAAGATACGTTATTCCTGCCGGTACGCCAATTAGATTTCGAGTAGAACTGAATAGATATGAGCCTGTGCCAACCCGAGAATATATTGTATTATCAACATCCAATGATGACATTTTTGCAATATTGGATTATAGTGGGACTCTTCGTGGAATTTATAGGACAAATAGCAATCATTCGCGAATAAAAATAAATATGATAAACGGCGCAGTTGATAATTTGACTCCAGATGAAAAAAGGGATTGTCCAGTAGGCAAAGGTCAAGCAATCTTCTCGAAAAGTTTTATTAAAGCTTCTGCAAATTACGATTCACTACAGTTCGAATTGAATCTCAATGTCGAAAGTAATCCTAGTTCTTCCTCTTCCACCAGACAGTCCAGGTCTTCTCCGGGCAGGCCTTTTCCTCGTGAAGTACTTGGATATACACTAGAAAAACTTGGGTATATTCGGCTTATTCCCCAGACGAATCAAAGCCGGCAATTCGAATTTCGAAGATATGTTATTCCTTCCGGTTTGCCAATTAAATTGCGAGCTGAACTAAATAAATATGTGCCCGTGCCAACCCGAGAATATATTGTTTTATCAACATCCAATGGTAACGTTTTTGCAATACTGGAGTATAGTGGGATTCTTCTTGGAATATATAAGGCAGATAGAAATCATTCGAGATTAAAAATAAACATGATGGGCTGTGCAGTTGAAGATATGACTGTAATGGAAATGAGGGAATGCCCTGTAGGCAAACATTACCCAATCTCTCCGAGTCGCTTTAAAGAAGTTCCTTCCAATGAAGATACTCTGCAGTATGTGTATCGCTAATTCGATAGAAAAAATATAAACGAAAATATAATATTCTTTGTAATCCGTAGTCGCATCAAAATTAAATAAAAAGATTTAATTGCAAATGTATGATGGTTATCAAGGCTTCTTTTGCTTTATTTTCTGATAATCCCTGCAAGGCCATTCAACTTTTTTTTTCGAATATACGAAATTCAGAGAGTTAAATGATTTTGAGTTTTTAGAATCGAGTTTTTTGAAAACACCATATTGCCTTAACTGCCAACAAATTTTCCATTATTTTTTAAATACGGCGTATATTTTATAGGGATATTAATGTCTTAATGCTGTCGCGTAGCCTCATCATCCATGCGAAATGACAGACACAGTGGGGCGAAATCAAATAACAAAGTTAATGATAACTTGTAGGACACGATTCTTAATTGATTTTCGATTATATTTTATTCTTCGGCAAATATTATTATTGAATTTACAACTGATATGTGTAAGTGATTTTTGAATTGTTGTTGTTCAAAATTCTACATCAGTGTAAGTAATGAAAAAATGTTGATTCTTTTCTTTTTCGTCCATCATTTGGTAAAAAACTATCTCACTTTCATTATCTTTTGGATCCAGTGCACGGGAGTGTGTGCAAGTTATACAAAATTTATAATATAAAATAAAATTATATTATCATTATCGAGTATTCGATATCAAGGTAATATTTTGACAAAAAATTACTTGCTTTTATCGATAAATAAATAATATCACTCGATATTATTTATTAATTTGATAAGAAAGAAACGGAAAAAGTCTATGAATATCATTCAAGAAACGTTACGAAAGACTCGATTCTTCTCTGCCTTGTGATGTAGACATAATTGTTCTACATATAATTTATTATGGGAATAATTTTTTTATTAAATGAAGAATCAGCCTCGTGATGAAGCATATCTCAAAAATATGATCAATTTTATGACAGAAATAGAGCACTTAAGTTTTCAGTGCAAAAATTAATTTTCGACTAAAGGAATACTAATTTCCATAAAAGATCCCAATCTTCAACCAATACCAAATTTTTTTGACAACGACTTTGAACTTTCAGCATAGCAGTTTAATTGTCAACGCACACAAATTAACTTTTAACCGAAAAAAACGACGAATTTTTAATAAATTAGTTTAAACTTCACCAAAAAAATTTAACTTCTTGCAAAGTAGTGTAATGTTCAACCAATCAATTGAATTAAAAAAGTAAGGGTCAGAGTTTTAGTACACTGAACTTTCATGTATATTGATCTTTTGCGTCGCGTGCAATCATTTTATTCATTCATTTCTATTACATCAACTTAGGATTATTGTGTTATGAGCGTAAATTCGAGGCCCCCCTTGTAAAAGCCAGCTGTGCATTACAAGGAGCTAGAATCAAGTGGAATTGCGTAGACTAGCGTAGAATCTTGAGTAATATTAGTCTGCATAGGAAATTAGGAAATTATGCAAGCAATTTTAATTTGTTTGTACAATATTTATGCGCTGTGAATTGTGAAAATTTATTATTTTGCATGGAAAAGTTGGAGTGAATTCTAGCTTTATCAATCCTTGTACACTACGTAGCTTACACAGCCACACAAAAAAATCTTCCTCCGGATCTGGCGGTCAGACCATGCTTACTATATGTTTTTGGGGTCGCTGAATCTGAATCCGAGGTCCGAAAAACCCCAGCTCGTCAGGGTTCTGAGATAACCTCAAAAAACCTAATAAAAAATCTTTTTCCGGGCCTGGAGGTCAGACCATGTTTGCTATATGTTTTCAGGGTCACTGCATCAGAATCCGAGGTCCAAAAAACCCCAGCACGTCAGAGTTTTGAGATAACCTCAAAAAACCTCATACATTTTTTTTCGAGTCCGGAGGAGACCATTTTTATTATATGCTTTTGGGGTCGCTGAAAAAATGGTCTATTTTTCGCGTCCCTGACGTGCTGGAGTTTTTGACACTACAGATTCGAATTCAGCGACCTCAAAAACATGTAATAAACATGGTCCAACCTCCAGACCCGGAAAAAGATTTTTTATTATGTTTTTTAGGTTATGTCAGAACGCTGACGTTCTTGGAGGTTTCGGACCTCGGATTCGGATTCAGCGACCCCAAAAAACATATAGTAAACATGGTCTGACCTCCAGACCCGCAAAAAGATTTTTTATTAGGTTTTTTGAGGTATGTCAGAACTCTGACTTACTGGGGTTTTTTAGACTTCGGATTCGGATTCAGCGACCCCAAAAACATATAGTAAACATGGTCTGACCTCCAGACACGCAAAAAGATTTTTTATTAGGTTTTTTGAGGTTATCTCAAAACCCTGACGTGCAGGAGTTTTTCGGACCTCGGATTCAGATTCAGCGACCCCAAAAACATATAGTATGCATGGTCTGACCGCCACATCCGGAAAAAGATTTTTTTTTTGTGTGGCTGTGTTATTAATCAGTATTTTCCTATCTCGACGAAACCGATCCGAAAAACAATTATCCACAACAAAACTGAACAAAAACTGTTCAATAAGTTAATTATGTTTAAAAGCATTCGGTTATAATGTCTGAGATAAGGAAATACTGAATAGTTAGTGGCACACATAGGGTGAGAGATCTGAAAATTTAGAATTTTCTACATGATTGATAAAAATAAAATTTTAACAAAGTAGTTCAACTTTCAAGCATGCACACGGAGGGAAGTGAACTCTAGCTGTGATTGCCAACATCGCAACTGTTGCTCGATAGTTTCGGAAGGGAGAAAAGCAGTAACAGTTGATCCGTTATCATGAACCATTTATGCGTACACCGCATCCGCGTGGCGTGAGACACTGAAGCGAAGCGCAGTTGGACCTACTATCTTGGCAGTAATAGTTACTGCTCATATCGCGAAAGCGGCGGCGCGGGCCTTCCTCACTGCTCATTAAAAAATTTAGTAAAAGATACAGTTGCTGAACATTATTGAAAAAGATATTCAAACAACTGAGTTTTCGCGCATGGGAATTGTATGAATACCCCCTGCTTCCCAGAACCTCAAGACATATATACACTGTGAAAACGTTAACTCAGTTGGAAAAACCACGCTACATTATATTGGGTTTCCAGTCAGGTAGAAAGGATAGGCTAGCCAGATATGCTAATAGCTTCGATCACTGCAATATAACCAATGTCAAGTTATTCCTTAATTCACAGTACTATCCATATGGTAATGTAAATCTGGACTTTGGCCATAATGAGTTTGCACTACTCTATGAGATGTATGCAAACTTTCAGGCAGCCTACTATGGTAAATAGCCTGAATCAATGTTGAAGAAAAGTGATTTCAAAGAATACGCTCCTCTCAGTGTCATTGATTGCCAAAAACAGAATGAGTTTCTCAAACAGACCTTAGTGGACGTTCGTTTGGAATTTGAATCTGCAGACAATTTTCCCGCTGAAACTACATCCTACTGTCGAATTATACATGACCGTATGATTCAGTACCAGCCACTGAGTGGTAGTGTAAAGAAGTTGATTTACGATGATAGTGGTGGGGGTAATTACAGAAGTGTGGATAATGACAGAAGTGGGGGTGATGTCAGTGGTGGTGGAGAGAAAAGGTATAAAATAGGGATGATTTCAGCAATAGAGTTTAGTTCTCATCGATATGGAGTTCATCGTGGACGCACAAGGCTTCAAGAAGCCCATAAATCGTCCATAAGACGCCCAGCCCGTGGTCTACCTGTTTGAATCACCCTACTGTCGGGACTCGCTGCCTGCTATATACAAGAATGAGAATTTATGGTTGATGCGCAATTACCATGGCTTCGAATGGACTTCCGGTGACATACCCTATGAAGAAGTGAGACTAATAATCCGAGATAAACTACGCAGCGCTAGTGCAGTCTACGTTCAAGGATTGGAAAAGAAGAAATAGTTCAACCAGCACGTGCAAAATGTGTATAATCTGGAAAATCTGGGCTGCCCTTCGTTGAAAAAAATTTTCTAGCACAGTTTTAACAAGATGCAATCACCACCTTCAATGCTGGAATGCAAATTGTGCAGTACGAAATGCACTAGCTTTCAAGACTTTGTTCTTGACTCCTCGGGATCGACCAGCTATCAGGCATTACGCTAAGAGTGGAACTGACTACAGTGATGATGGTGATGATGATGAAGATATGAGTGAAATCGCTGATACTTTAGATACTTCCTTGAGCAACACAACGCTCAAAGACTTTTATAACCATTGTGAATTCATGTTTTAATTAAGAATATAACCAAACATTAAATTTGACATCGAGTGAAGATTTATTTTAAACCATTTAGTCAGTTAAGAATTCGTTAAGAATTCGTTGAGTTGGGATGTATTTTCAACGTTGAACTTTATTCAAGCATCGTTGGGTTGATATCAGATTTCAGCGCTGGGCACACATCGTTGGGTTACATTTTCAAATTTTACACGATCTCATTTCTTCGAGCGACCAAATTTCTGGAAGGTTCGAGATAATTAATTTTAAATACGTGTCATAATAGGTGGAAGTTGAAACTTTCGATTGATATTTCCCGAAAAATCGTTAGAGACTACATTCAATATCGATGGTTCTAGAAATTCAATGCAGGTAACAGATCCGCGTGTAACGCACATTATAGAAACTTTTACCCATTTTTCAAGAACGTAATTAGAGTGGGGGTAATGGGGTGAAAAAGGAGCATTAGGTTTCAGTGGCTTCAGTCTATCGTTGAGCACAGTGCAGAGCTAGTCATCCAGTAAAAGTAAAAACAGTGAATGTGAAAAATGTCTTTGGAGAAGATGGACCACAAAGGTACCAACGCAGTTGGCCACATGGATAGAGTTTTGCCTGCAAGACCGCTTTAAGCTCTTACCCTGAAGAAGAAATACGCCATTTCAAAAATTCGTAAAGTAAACACGAAATATAGTACAAAAATTGTGGCTGAGTTGGAAAACCAGTATGCAGTCTTCCTGCCAGGCAGAATCATAACAATTTTTGAGGATGCTACGCGGTAGGAGAAGTTTAGAATTTGGCAGAAGCAGCTGCGACAACAATGCGTATTTATTCAACCGTGTTTGCTTCAATTAATTTTAAACATTTTAGTATTGCTTGGATTTAATCAAGATTTAATTTGTGAATAGTTGGAGTCAAATTTCGCGCGCTTTCCGCATTGCTCAACATGTGTGCGAACTTCAACTTCCTCCAAGCGTTGGATATCTTCAGACATCGTTGGGATGGTTTCAAAATCCAAAATATTGCTCGCTGTCATTATTTTCAACGCTGGACTTCTACAAACGTCGTTGAGTCGAATTCAAATTTCGAGCATTAGACATCCCAGTGTGTATTCATTATGATTAGCAGCGTCAGTTCTAGAACTAGAAGTGCGTAGAACTAGAATTATCGAGACATTACGTTATACGTCATACCTAGAAATTTCGACGTATAGAAAATCGTCAGAGATCACCACGTCTACAAAGAATCTTCTGGAAGGCTCGAAACTTTGAATTTTAAATATGTACCATTATAGGTGCAAGTTGAGAATATATCGATTCGTCGTTTTCTGCAAAGCAGTCAGACACTATGTCCAATATCGATGCTTCTGGAAAGTTTGCGGATATTGAAAACCTCGAAAGCAAGAGCTTATATTCAAGCCTTCGAGAAATCTCGATGTATAGAAAATCATCAGAGATAACTTCAACATTCCAGAAAGTTCGATTATTTTCCGGGAATCCCCAGAATTTGATTCTTGATTAGTATGGCAGGGACCCACCTCGTTAAGCGAACCAAGAATCCGTTCCAGCTTTATGGAAATTTCGATCACAGTTTACCGATCAGATAATATTATTTCAAAAGTAGATAAAGGACTACATAAATGGTGCCACCAGTTGTAAAGAAACCCGTAGCTAAATCTTTTTCATTGAAGCTTACTCTTATCAAACGTAAATATCTGATAAGGACAACCTTGACGCTTTTAGCGTAAGAAATAACGACCATAGTAGAGCTAAAATCTAACGATAAAGCACTAGAATGTTCATTAGCTACACTGTGAACCAAATTATTATATAATACAGTAATCAGTCGTTCCACTACTTGGAAAAGATGCGGACTGTCTATACTCTGGTCTTATCCCTAGCCGTTATCTCCAGTTCTATTGGTGAATACAATAATATAATATATCTATAATTGTAAATACTTTTTTCCAAGCTTTACGCAAATGAGAAACGGTCCACTTTTGTGTCCTCGTCGACCCGTCTATGAACGTCTAAATTCCCACGTGCACTTATATAACACTCTTAACTATGCTCGACAACAACAGATAGACAGTCACCGACATAAAAACTTTTTTTTTGTCCCACGGTGCCTCAAAACGTCGAGATTTGATTGAATCGGCGAGACTCATTTCAAACATTAAACTGTATGTCTGTCTGTGAGAACGATAAAATCAAATAATGAATAATAACAATAATAAATAATCAGTAAGAAGGTCAAGTTCGCTCGGAAATTCGAACAATTTATCTTTACGACCTTTTTTAATATCAGAAAATTATCAGAGTTATAGCATTTTCAAAATTAAAAAAAAAAAAAACATTCTCAGCAAGACACTCGCGCGTCACGCTGGATATTTGATTTGAAATTATGAAAATATCATAATATAATATTTATTAATTTTTCCCGTGGTTTGTGTCGTTTGTCCAAAAATTTAATTTATTTTATTCTTGTATCAGTTTTTCACAAATGAAACAAAAACTACGCGACCTATCAAAAAGTGATTAACAAATTTGTAGATCTTTTTGAGAGCACAATTTTTTTCTATTCATCTTTTTTCGTACCTTGTATAGTTTGACCGCAAAATGGAATTTTTTATTTTTCATTATTTTTTTGCTCGATAAAAATATGAATTTTCGATTTTTCAAGAAAATTAAAAAAAAGTCTTACAACAATAGCGTAGGGTGTTCAAAAGGAACCATTTTTCTATTTCTGACTTTCCTCATATCATTTTAGGACAGTTAATGAGTATACGAAAATTCAATCCAATACGTTAATTCTTTTGAAAATTATCGTGCTAACAAACTAAAAATCTACAGACTAACAGACAGACAGACATTTTGTAAAAACCTGTTTTTTGGGTTCAGGGGGTCTCAAAACGTGGACATTTGACAAAAACGGATGAAAATTTAATTTTTAACTAAAATAAAACCAATTTCCAAAAGAACCGTTCCATTTTTTAATAAAGAGTTTAATTTCCTACGAAATGGTTTAATTTTCTGCCAAAGTAGTTTAGTTTTTCAGGAAAAATGTCAATTTTAAACAAAAAAGCTAATTTCCAACGTTCAATTTCAAGCCAGGAGTAGATTTTTTCACCAAAGAAGGTATATTCTCAACGAGACATGTAAAATTAAATTTTTCGTCAAAAAAGATTTCAATTTTGAATCAACATCTCAATTACATTTAACAAAAAAGGACAACTTTTCAACAAAATAGTTGAATCTTGAACTCAACCAAAGTGACAGTAACTTGAAAATTTGAGCAGTCCCGGCTACGGATTGCGATAAAAAATTCAATTTTCGGTTAAACATAAAAATTAGGAAATTGTTTCAAGATATTAAATTTCTGTATATGGATTAATAAAGTTTGATTTTAAAAATTGAACCAATTCCAAAGAAATCTAACAAAAATCTTTAGACCGAACTTTCATAGGTTCTGAAAATTGGCTTTGATCAGTGATTCAAAATCGAATTTTATGAAAAAATAAAAATGTTCCTTCGAGATATGGGGATGCTGAAAAAATTATTACTACGCTAAAGTTGGAAATCAATTTGAACTGAAATTTTACCAGACATTTAATTGTTTAAGAATCTTGTATGCAATAACCCCAGTTTTTATAAAAATGTAGGATAAAGATACATTAAAAATACAGCGAAATAAAGCGTAAAAATAAATTTAAACAACAATTTCTGCACCTTTGAGATTTTTCATTCTAATTTGCGTTGTTTTTATTTTTTTTTTATTTTTACCTCAGCAGGTAATTGAACATATGCGAAAACCGCTAGGAATAAAAAAATATATATTCCTGCATGCGATGTTAATACATTTCAATTCACCTCCAAAAATACAGTATTTCCATACATTTGTATGGAAACACTATTTCCATACCAATGGAAATTTAATCAGAAATTTAACCAGACAATTTCTTCGAAAGTTGTCGTCTTGACAGACAAAGACGACAGACAGAAACCGAATTAAAAACCATTACTCCTCAATCAGTGAGTCCAAAACCGCCGAGTTTTGATGAATTCGGCGATACTGAATTGTTACATAAAACCAATACCTTCCATTTTTAATGAGGCTGTTTTCATTAAAATCGAGATTAAAATGATCATGATAAGAAATGTCAAATGATATCATTATTTGCGAGAGAAAATCTTGACACTAACAACGTCGTTATTTCACATTTATGTGAGATAACGGCTACTTATGTATATGTTTGTACTCTGGTGATGCAATCGAATATTCCTTAGATACAGTTTTTTGCACTGTGGTGGTTATCGTTAGTTCTATTGGTAAATATAATAATATATCTATAACACAGGCGGAAAAATCTGTGGGTACAAAAAAGATGGATATTTCTCAGGCATGTGGCGCGATCCTAAAGCCCCTCTTTCCAGCTTACAATCATATAATAGCCATTTGTATATTTTAAACTGTAAAAATAACAGATTTTTTTTACGGCATTATTTTTTTCCCCGTCCTATTTTTGAAGAGGATAACTTCATGTTGTTATTTTTAGTGCAAAAAGAAACGATTATGGGTTCCCACCAGTGGTCTCATTTAAGTACCACTTGAGCACTGGAAAGATACACTCATCAATAATGTCCCTATATTCCTCCTTAGTGCATAACATGCTATTGAGCTTACCACAAAGAAATAACTTCCTAACATAATGATGCATTTTCAAGAGGTTAGTCGAAACTGAACAAATTAATTTTGTAATTTGTCCTCAAGCAGTAGGACTTATGAACGAAGAGTTGAATTTTCAAGCAGTGAAGATGAATCTTCATGAAAATGGTTTAATTTGTTGATAAAATTAATTACTTTTTAACAATAATTTCTAAATTATTAATCAAATAGTTAAATGTTGAAGCCACAAAAGCATTTTTGACCAAATAGTCGAATTTTACAAATTAAACAAAATTTTAAACAAGGAAGAAGGACTGATCAATTTGCTGAAAAATGGATTTTAAAATTGCAATTAAATTATCTACAATGATGTTAATTTAGAAGGGAATAATTGTATATGTATATATGAATTATTATATCATATATTATCATCTAATATATAAAATCAAGAGGCCTCAAACGTATGATCCATAGTTTTTGACCTGTTTATACGTTAGTCTCGGATATGGCGAGGGTTGAGGGGGAATGGGCAGACATGGTATTCGAGAATGATATTATTATTATGTGTAATGTTCTTTTGAACTCGAATTAGTTCGGTAAAGTTTATAAGAATTTCAGGAGAATTCTAACGTGCTACTTGACAGAAAAAACTGAGTAAAAAGATATTCACCAAAGAATTGGATATATTAATGACCGTTCCCTCTATGTGGGTTTTTGTATAGCAGAAAATCGTTCATCGTCATTAAGTATGTTAAAGCGTTTATACCATCGTCTTCTGTAAAAAACATATGCTTATTGAATAAGAAAAATGTTTTCTGGGGGCTCTTATATCAAAAGTTATTTCTCATAATTTTTATTGCATCATCAAAAAGATGCTTTCTGCAAAGAAACGTTAATCCCACAAAAGATGTCAGACATAAATGTGCTTAACACGAAAAAAAGAATCTTTTATTTCTTCTTGCAGAATGCAGTTCACAGCCCGACGAGAAGCCTAAAATTGAACGTAATCCTGGCCCTTCTTCTTCTTCTGCTGCTCGACAACAACAGTTGCCTGAACAGATTTCTCCAGGAAAGGCTCCTTTCCGTGGCAGGCCCAGGTTTCCTGCTAGCAGGAGTCCTAATGACAAACATAATCCTGGGTCTTCTTCTGCCAGACAACATTCACGTGACCGAACATCTCCTCAGGAGCCTCCACTTCGTGCCAGATCCACTTCGCCTCTGGGCAGGCTTCCTTCAGATCGAATACTTGGATGTACAATAGAAGAACTTGGATATGTTCGGCTTATTCCTTGTACAAATAGAAACCAGCAATTTGAATTTCGAAGATACGTGTTCCCTACCGATAAACCGATTCGAATGCGAATAGATGGGAAGAAACATAAGTTTGTGCCAGCCCAAGAATATGTTGTATTATCAACATCGAATGATGAGATTTTTGCAGTATTGGATTATAGTGGTATTCTTCGTGGAATTTACGCGACAGATAGAATTAGTTCGCGAATAAAAATTAACATGATAAGCGGCGCAGTTGACAATTTGACTCCAGATGAAAGAAGGGATTGTCCAGTAGGCAAAAGTCAACCAATCCTCTCAAGAAGTTTCACTAAAGCTTCTGCAAATTACGATTCACTACAGTCTGAACGGAATCTCAACGTCGAAAGTAATCCTAGTTCATCTTCTTCCGCCAGACAACATTCACCTGACCGGGCATCTCCTCAGGAGCCTCCACTTCGTGCCAGATCCATTTCTCCTCTAGGCAGGCTTGCTCCAGATCGAGTACTTGGATGTACAATGGAAGAACTTGGATATTTTCGGCTTATTCCTCTCACAAATCGAAACCAGCAATTCGAATTTCGAAGATACGTTATTCCTGCCGGTATGCCAATTGAATTGGTGCCAACCCGAGAATATATTGTATTATCAACATCCAATGATGACATTTATGCAATATTAGATAACAGTGGGACCCTTCGTGGAATTTATAGGAGAGATAAAATTAATTCGCGAATAAAAATAAATATGATAAGCGGCGCAGTTGATAATTTGACTCCAGATGAAAAAAGGGATTGTCCAGTAGGCAGAGGTCAAGCAATCTTCTCAAGTAGTTTTATTAAAATTTCTGCAAATTACGATTCACTACAGTGTGAACGGAATCCCAATGTCGAACGTAACCCTTGTTCTTCTTCTTCTGCCAGACAGTCTAGGTCTTCTCCGGGTAGGCCTCCTTCTCATGAAGTACTTGGACATGCACTTGCAAAACTTGGATATATTCGGCTTATTCCCCGGACAAATCAGAACCGGCAATTCGAGTTTCGAAGATATATCATTCCTGCCGGCTTACCAATTAAATTGCGAACAGAACAGAAAAGGTATGTGCCCGCATCAATCCGAGAATATATTGTTTTATCAACATCCAATGGTAAAGTTTTTTCAATACTGGAGTATACTGGGATTCTTCTTGGAATATATAGGGCAGATGAATATAGTTCGAGAGTAAAAATAAACATAATGACGGGTGCAGTTGACGATATGTCAGTAATTGAAATGAGGGAATGTCCCGTAGGCAGACGTTTTCCAGTCTTTCCAAGTTGGTTCAAAGAAGTTGCTTCCAATGAAGATACTCTACAGTGCGTGTATCATTAACTAAATAGAAAAAATATGAACTAAAATATGATATTGTTTGCAATCCGTATTTGGATCAAAATTAAATAAAAAGATTTGAATACAAATCTAATATGGTTATCAACTCTTTTTTTTTTGTTTTAGGTTTTGCTAATCCCCACAAAGCCATTCAAAATTTTTTTTCTGAATATTCAAAATTCAGAGAGTTACATGATTTTGACTTTTCAGATGAAAGTTTTCCGAAAGCACCATACTGCACTAACTGCTAATATTATTTTCATTATTTTTTAGCTACAGCCTACAATTTACACGGATAATGATTTTAAGTGCAGTCGTGTAGCCCATTATCCACGCACAACGACAGACACAGTGGGGCGAAATAAAATAACATAGTTAACGATCACTTGTAGGACGCAATTCTTAATTGATTTTTAATCATTTTCGCATTGCTATTATGCAAAATTTTACACCAATGCAGAAAATAAACAAATGTTGATTCTTTCCTTTTTTGTCTATCATTTGGTAAACAGCTTTCTGACTTTTATCATCTTTTGGATTCAAGGCGCAGAAGTATGTGCAAGCCGAAAATGATTTATAAGTGATATTACTAGTTACGAAAAAATTATAATATCAAATAAAAGTATATTATCATTATTGAGTATTCGATTTCAGGGTAATGTTTTGATATTATTTATTAATTCTATAAACAAAAACACTGTAAAATCATGACAATATAATTCACGAAATATTACGATAGACTCGATACTTGACTGCCTTGTGATGCAAGTATAATTTCTCTATTCATAATTCATTATTTATATAATTTCTTTATGAAATGAACAAATAGCTCTTTATCAAGCGAATATAAAAAATATGATCAATTTCAGATGGAAATAGCACTTAAATTTTGAGTGAAAACATTAATCTTCAAGTAAAATAATACAATTTCCATAAACGAGTTCAGTCTTCAACCAATAAAATAGTGTTTTGACAACGTTGCTGAACGTTCAGCCTAGCAGTTTAATTTCCAACTCACAAAAATTAATTTCCAACGAAGAAGAAAACAACGAATTTTCAACAAAATAGTTTAAACTTCAACCAACAAAATAGAGTTTTAGCAAAGTAGTGTAATTTTGAACCAATTAATTAAATATTCAAACAAAAAACAGGAATTTGCAACGGAAAATTCAATAGTTGCATTTTCAAGTAAAAAGATGAATTCACAACAAAATTTGTTATTTCCTGGTAGCATTTTTCAAATATCTTATATGATTTCTCGCGATTTCAGACATGTGAAAATATTTCTTATGCTGCAAAGCTTTTAAAAGATTTGAAAAATTTTAAATTATATTTCAAAGGATTTTATCACATTTTAAAGGATTATTTCATCATAATTCGAGGGATTTTAGAGGATTTGACAAGATATCCTCGAATTTTATGAATAATGTAGATAACATGATTCATTATATTCAAAAATATATAACCAAACAGAAAAAAGACTTCTTTTTAGAGATATGTACTTTTAATCTTATTACATCTTGAGATCCTCAAGTAATTTCCTTACTAAATAGTGAATAGATTCTGATTTTATATTCGTAATCAGCACAATTTTATTTGTATAAGTACACATATGTTGAAGCCACCTCAACAGTTTAATAGTCAGATAATAATAATGTGAGTGACGAGTTAGTTAGCAAAACGGGAAAAGTTTCAGTTCCGGGTTTCTTCAAAAAGTTGAATTGTTTTTCAAATAAGGCAAAAACTTCGCACGATGTGATTCGATTGCTTTAAATTTGAAATTAAATATGTTTTCAATTCAAGCAATAATTTCATTTTTATCCAAAATTTTCAACTTAAAAAAATTATCTAATTAAAAGTGACGATTCTTTGCAGTCGGTGTACCATAAATTCAATTTGAAAATATCTAAACTGAAAAAAGTCCAGTTCAAAGGTTGCCTGCAAATAGCCATGGCCACGGTTTAGGGGATCCAAAGGTAAACAGTACTGATTGTGAGTACTCGCCCAGCTTTAAGGACGTGTTTGTTGTTGCTCCGTCTTATGCCGAGAGTTGAAAATGTCTGACTTGCGCTAAAAAAAAATTCCCATTGCTGTGATTCCGTGACGTTACTCTTATTTTCACTGTTGTGAGTCTAAACCTAGGATGAATATTTATATGGAACGGACATTATTAACTTGCAAAGTGCTTCTAGGTTTGTTGTACTTTTGACGCCTGCTCGTATGCAGAGGTAATAAATATTTCGCACCCACATCTTAATATAGCGACCTACGAGCAGATGCAGAGCTTGATGTCAAGCCTAGAAGAACAGCTTAAAACTGAAATGCATTTTGTGGAAAAAAATATCATAGAAAGCACCTCAACAGGCTTTCAGAGATGTGAAGCCAAAATTGATGCTGTAGAAAAGGAGAATGCTGAGCTCGAAATGGAGATCGCAAAGGAGGCTCAGCAGCTAGATATGCTTACAAGAAGGAACAACCTATACTTTTTGGCATGTATGATGGAGCCAACGGAAGCACTACTTGCACTGGACGAAAAAGTGCAATATCTATTCGGAACCAAAATGGGTATAACTCCTAACCGAGAATCGATTAAGGGAGTTCGCCGCCTTGGTAAATTTAACTCTGGCAAAATGAGACCTGGTTTGCTTTCACTCTGATCAGAGTCGATGAAGCACGCTATCCTTTAAAATCGTTCGAAACTTCGAGGAATAAATATTTTCATCCCGCATGACAATTTATGACGCATGACAATTTATGGATTCCAAGCTAAAAAGAACTCTTGCTCTTTTGAGTCAAATCAGTCATCGAGCCATTTTCGTACATTTTCGTAAGTAGCAAAGCGCTGTTCAGCAAGTGCGTGTCCCATAGACGCAAATATGTAGCAATAGGACGGAGCCTGGTCTGATGAGTAAGCCCCATGCACAATTATTTCCCAACTAAATACCTCAATCGTTCGCTTGACCAGTTTTGCTGCGTGTGATGATGCATTATCATGGAGCAAAATCACTTTCTCGTGTCAAACTTAATTGATGGGCGAGTTGTTGCTGCGCTTCAGCATCATCCTCATTTACCAATGCTTGTAATTCGCTGTCTTCAAACTTTTTCGGTAGTCTCTACTGTTGTATGAAACAAATTCCGATTTCATATTTACAAACCTGGTACAAGCAGGTTACATAATAATGAGTAAGCCTCATTTGTAAATATAAAGACAGCTGCTATGTTCAACGCACAGCTGGGTAGTGTGCCGTCTGATAGGAAGATAGCCACCACCAACCTTTCTAAACCTAATCAGCTCGTTTCTTCAAGGAAAAGAAGGGGTGATTCTCAAGACGCGGGCTCCCTTGACAAGTATGTGAACTGTTGCAGGATCCGGACAGCTCACAGATTGTCTGACTGGATCTTTTATGAGAAGGGCAAGAGTTCCAAGCTTTGGTTCTGCGGGTGTTTCATCAAATGAATAGATGTGAAAGTCGATTTTTGGTGTTTGTTATTGCAACATCAGTGGTTATAATAATTCATGTAACTTTGATATAAAGCAGAAAGCCTACTTAACTAGCTATTGTGTGAGTTCCATAAGTGAGTCATGGCTCAGAAACGCATCTGTGAAACTACCGAAATTTTTATATGGTTACACCCCTTATTACTTAAAGGCTGTCAAAGGAAAACGAAAGGGCCGTGGCAGTGTAGGGCTAATTACATTAGTCCGGAACTGCGGGGAGTATTCGCTTTGTGAACTGTAAATCAGTAATTCATCGTTATTTGTGAAATTGACCTTCGAAAATTCCTTCATTCTGCACCCTAGGCACGCTCGAATTTTCGAGAGCAGCGAGCCGTGCGTGAACCGCGCCATGAGAATGTTTCCGCGCGGCGGGCAGATTTTTAAATATACTCTTTGTATCAAAATAAGGTGTATATACTGCTCGAACGCAAACGCGAACGAGAACGCGAACGTGATGCACTTTGGAACACATTTTCGAGTTATACTGCGTGGAGGCGCACCAGCAAAGCTCTTCGCGGTTAACTGTCGCAACCGCACTGTTCTTCAGGAATGAATTTTCGCGGAAGGATGAAGCTGCAGGTCGCAATTCTGAACCGATTCACCTTTCGTTTCTTTAAATTACTCTGTATGAAATTCCTAACAAACCTAAGCTTACTGATTTTCCATTTTGTTTATTAGAAAAATATTATATTAATGAAGATAGCAGAAAAATGGCAGAATCGAAGCATTATATTTGTAATGGATTAGGAACAATTCAAGTGGATTATAATTAGTAATATTTATTATTTTAATATTTGTTTAGACTTAGTAATTATTAAATTTTCAATTTCGTTTAATTCTTTTTATCCTTCTTCGAAAATGAAGCATTTTTAATTTATAAATTCTTATTATGCTTATTACGTTTATTAGTATTATTATTTATTTATTAGTATTAGTATTAGTATTAGTATTAGTATTAGTATTAGTATTA
>CAKNXH010000129.1:103616-126597 GCA_932178445.1 Andricus quercusramuli
TATTAGTATTAGTATTAGTATTAGTATTAGTATTAGTATTAGTATTATTAGGCTTTTTAAATGCCTAAAAAAAGGACGAGACTTTCCACCAGCCATTTTTGGCAAGAGAGGTTGTGATTTTATCCATCGAAAATCCACCACATTTTGTATTGTCTGCTAACGATAGACATATTTTTCCGGTTTTTACCATAAGCCGCTACTACATCTGACAGGCATGAAATTATTTCTGGATAGTTGCTTTAGCAATTGTAGGCATTTTTGAATTAATCTGAATATTTTATATAAAACGGCATTTTCAAAAAGATAGGAAAATATTTTATTCTGGTTTTCGAATAAAGAAATACTGATCAATTTTTTTTCAAAAACCACACGTGATAGTCCTGAACAGACTGTCGGCGATGCGCTTGTCAAGTGTTAACCAAAGCATTGTTCAACACAGTTTCTATTCTGACCCAAACGCGAACGCCCGCACGCATTTAGTTTTGCGTTCGAGCACGCCTGAACCTTCACGGTGTAAGCAGGGATAGTTCCCTTCATTTCCAACCCTCAAGCAGCGTGGAAAGCACACTAAATATCTCCCCCCATTCACTTCTCAATAACCATTACATACCTAAGAACTTGAAAAGCGACATTTAATTTTCGGTTCCTACGACTCGTCCTGGAAACATACAACCATCAATAATTTCAGAAACTAAAACAAGACAGAAAAAATTATCAAATTCCTGCAAAATGGATTTAAAATTGCAATTCAATTATTCACAATGATGGTAATATGGAAGGGGATAATTTTATATGTATACATGCACTATTATATGATATATTATTATCTAGTGTAAGAAATCAACTGGCTTAAAACGTAAGATCCTTATGGAAATTCACAGTTTTCGACCAATCAACACCAAATTATGCACATATTCTTTGGGCTTCCATGCATGTCATAAAAAAGCATAAAACTTGAAATAAAATCTAAATGTTATTTGAAAATAAGATTTTATGAAAAATACAGTTCCTTGACATCATAACAATTTTTAACCCAAAATGCGAGTGAAACTAACTGAGAGTGACATGCGCGTATTATTAATGTGTCTGATATTCTTTTGAACTCAAAAAAATTCGATTAAGTTTATACGAATTGCAGGATAATTTTAATGAATCCTGGATAAATAACAAACATAAAACAATGAGTCGATTTAAATTCAAACACGGTGAGCCTAACTCATTTTGAACCTGAAAGCTTTGACGCTCAACTCTTCTTTATAGAATTTTTAAATAATTGCAATTCAATCCTTTATTTGGATTATTTAAAATGATTGTTTGTCAAGTGTTATTTGACAGTAAAAGCTAAGTGAAAGCATATTTGCCAAAGAATCGGATATATTAAGAACCGTTTCCTTTATGTAGGTTTTTGTATAGCATAAGTGGGCTCAACAGAAAAAAATGAATCTGATGGGAACCCTAAAAGCGAACGTAATCCTGGTCCTTCTTCTTCTTCTGCTGTTCGATAGCAACATTTGCCTGACTGCACTTCTCCGGAGAAGGCTCCTTTTCGTGGCAGGTTCAGGTTTGCTGGTCACCATATTGTCACCAGCAAATCTAGTAAATTGGTCGAGAACTGTGAATAGTGAGAGAGAGTGGTGTAGTTGGTTTTTGGACGGATTATCAACAAGGTTTCGAAAACGGAGAATCGCCATATGCAGAAAAATACCGAGAAAACCCATAACGTATAAGATTATAAGCTCGGTAAATCTACGTATTGTACACGGAACCTAAGGCTTAGCCAGGAACGGGTCTTCACGGAGCCTTCCATTACATGTGAATGGTTCCTAAGATCAATGGAATGCTCCGTGGAACCAATCCCCGTCACGCTAGGAATGTACTTTGTAAATTGTGCTTCTATTTATACCTGCAGGGCACAGAATAACAGAGAAGAATCTTGTACATATTTATAAAGCTTAATCCGACGTTTAACTTTCAACGTATTTTAACTTTTCCGCTCCAAAGTGACACACAGTTCCTCTGCTAGGCCCGCTGCAGTTAGAAACTCGGCAAACTTCAATTTTGGCGTGGGTTTTAGGATTTAGAGTAGAAATCGTGGTTTTAATTATACCGATTATATTTATATTACTGTTTTCGCGAATATTGTCACGGAATATTGTCACTCCTCTAGTCGACGATACAATTTTAGTTCATATTTCTACCGGTAGTTGCGCCGTGACTTAAGGTTTGTGAACACGCCTACATGCGAGCACCCTTCGAGCTCATGGAATTTGCGCGTCACATGAAATCTGTCACTTTCGTTCTTGGTCACCGATCGTGAGCATGTGCCACGACTTCGTTTATCGTAAAGACAGAAATTCATTTGGATTAATTGATTTGTACCTACAAGTTTTTGTGGATCTTTTGGAAACCCGAATTATTTAATTGGGACCTGTGATTCCTAATCTTTTTTTGGAAAAATTTTGTACCGGATTCAACGTCAAGGATGCCAGAGGTAAACCCCTTTCGTATCTCGGCGGGCCACGCGATGGAGGATGTCGATACCATGTGAAATTCTGAGGATTTGTTTCCATCCAACCATTTGCCTGGCTCTACCCCTTCTATGAGTGCCTTATTATTCCTTCTTCTTTTTATTTTATGGGCATAGAAGTCAAATCAGTGTGCCTAACTTCGCGGTAAGATTTTTTTTATTAACTCTGTGAGCGACGCGATGGCGGACTCAGGTTCGTAGGCTGATGGTCCTAACCTCCCTCCGACCTATTTCCTCGCTCGACCTACTTAGTAGCGTTCCTCTTCTGTATTTATTATTTATTGAGTTGAGTCTGAGCGAGCGGATTCTTACACACTCTTTCTTATTAGGCTTTCGTTTCAGAGACCATAAGCGTACGCGGTTGAAAATTTGTCGGGTGATTATGTTAGAATTACAAACCCTCACTTTGTTAAATCCTTTCCTGTTCTAAATAAATTGAGTTAATTACCCTTCAGGTAAGATATGGCCGCTGGGATCTTCGAAAACCGTCCCTGAGATTCCTCACTTCGTTAGCTTTTCTCGTTTCAGGCTTTCAGGTTTCATTAAAAATGTTGTATTTTTTTTTTCTTTTTAGAATTTTTGTCGGGTCACAATTTCTTTGCTTCGCTGTAGGGGCCTGGCTGCCACCCGCTATTATGCTGTAGACAAGGAGACCTGCTTTGCTTTTACTCTGCTCAGGGTCGATGAAGCAGGCTATCCTTTAAAATCGTTCAAAACTTGAAGGAACAAACATTTTCATCGGGCATGACTGTAACCCGGATTCTGTTGAAATCCGTGAAGCTCTGAGCCAAGAAGCAGCTAAACTAAAAAACGCAGGCATGAAAACTCGTATGAGTGGCAGCCGCCTGCGAGTTAATAATTTCATCTACAGCGTAGAATTAAGGAAAATAATCTTAGAGGAAATAATCAGTAATGAAGTTTTTAAATATTAAAGTGCTTGCCGTTATGTAAATAAGAAACCGGAATTTTTCATAGAAAATTCAGTTTATTGTATGAAAATGATAAAAATATTTTATTCTGAGTATTGCCCATTCCTAGGTATACATTTTCCCACCTGCCTGACAATTTGTGGATGCCACGTCTAAAAAACTGTTGCTCTTTTGAGGCAACCCAGTCAACGAGCAATTTTCGTACATTTTTGTAAGTATTAAAGCGCTTATCAGCAAGTACGTGTGTCATCGATGCAAATGAGTGGTGATCGGACAGAGCCAAGCCTGGTGAGCCGGATGCACAAGTATTTTCCAACTAAATGCTTTCATCGTTTGCTTGACCAGTTTGGCTGCGTGTGATGGTGCGTTATCATGAAGCAAAATCACTTTGTGTTGTCTTTTTTCATATTCTCATCTTCTGGATCTTTCCATCGCTTTTAAACGTGCCGAGACGGCTTCTTGTGTCAAATATAATTGACTCGCGAGCTGTTGTTGCATTTGAGCATCATCCTCAACCAACAATGCTGGCAATTCGCTGTCTTCAAAATTTTTCGGTGGTCTATACTGCTGTATGAAACTTGTATTGTTGTGAGTTGAAAATCTTTGTCAGAGATGTCAAAAAGGAGATGGAGACATTGACGCGGTTGGTCGGTGACTACATTGACAGCTAGGGCCATCTATGGGCAAATTCCGGTATCATATTTACAGGCCTCGTACACGCAGTGTTTCATAATATTGAGTAAGCCTCATTTATCAATATAAATACAGCTGCTATACCCAACACACAGCTGGGTAGTATGACGTCTGAGAGAAGGATAGCCATCACCAATCTTTCTGAACATATTCAACTCGTTTCTTTGAGGTAAAGAATGGGTGATTCTCAAGACGCGGGCTCTCTTGACAAGTATGTGAACAGGCCAACTCCTACAAGAACTGGGGAGCGCAAGACTGACAGGCTGGATCAATATGAGAGGGGCGAGAATTCGAAGCTTTGGTTTTGCGTGTGTTCCATCAAATAGATAGATGTGTAATTATAAGTCGAGTTTTTGTGTTTTTTATTGGAATATCAGTGGTAATAATAATTTGTGGAACCTGAAGGTAGGATACGAGTTGAAGTTGGCAAGGATTCCTTGTTCCTTTCAAGCTGTTGGAGTACTCTAAAGGTATTCCTCGAGCTTTCAAGAATTTCTCTTGTCAGAAGAGGAAACGGTTGAGGATGTGCCCTAAATCCCTCGCCGAGTCAACGAAGGCAATGTTAAGGCCATCATCCTGAAGCTGACGGATGATAGCATTGAAAGTAGAAGAAGACTGTCCAATAATAATTGCTTTACTCTTTGAAGGATTAAGCGTTAACCTATTGTTTCATGCCCATTGATTCACTATATAAATATCCTTCTGAACTCTCGCAATCATACTATTAATAAAAGGAATAGGACCAGAGACATATGGTTCAACATCGTCCGCGTATTTATGGTACTTGCAATGCACAAGATCACGACTAAGGTCAGAGTTGTATGGAGCGAAAAGAAAGGGGGACTCGACTTTCGACCCTTACCTAATAGGACCTGTCGCCCGCAATCATGCGGCAATGTAATATGATTTAAAAATCCTTCATTTCCCTTCCCGTACCCTCCTCGATCGACAGCGAACGCATCGGGAAAAAGGTATGTTAGCTTTAAGATTCTTACTATGTGAAATGAGTGCTCTTTGCAATAAACGAAATCGACCCAAGAAACGAGAGTGCCGGGAGCATCGAGGTTCACGTCCACGATTTCCCTCGCGCTACAAGTCCAGCGAATCAAATCATGGCCCCACCACCAGGCGTGTGGTGGCAAGACCGACGAAAAGTTGCCTCTCTACTTCAGTTCCCACCACCGCGGAGCTCAAGCTAACAGGCGCTCCCGCGCCACCATAGCGGCCAATCGCCGGTCACCCCCCCCCCCCCCCCCATGACCTACCCGACTGGCGCGCACGCACCAGCGGGCATGGGCATAAATACAGGCAGCCTCGCTCCCCGAGACACCAGTAGTTCCAACGACACTCGACGAGCAAGGTCGAAATCGAAGCAGCTAGAAGACTACGACCGCTCAGCGTAAGTGGCACCCATCGAGAGGCCTGCTATACCAGCCTGACGAACAGAAGCAACCTGCGAATTCGGACAACCTAGCATCACAAACCTACGCTACGGAACTCTCCACGCCACGAATTCTCGCTACTGACGACGATTCTCGTTCCTTGGGTCGATGGAACCAAAATTAATATAGCGAATTATTGTTTTTTTTTTGTATTTTACTCAACCCTCACCCCCTTCCTCCCACATCCCATGTATTATGTAGGTATCTAGTGTTATTAAACATGCATCCTTCATCGGGGACCTGGCGGTTGCCTCTCAGGGGGACCCTTAGTTCCCGGACCAAGAGGATCACGCTCGCTCCCTTCGTCGAGAAATCGGTGGTTGCCTGCAAGGGGGACCTTTTTGTATTTTTGCTACCAAAGGTGTCCTATTTATTCGCATTTCATCAAAACAAATGAAATTATTTAATTTATTCTCGATGAATGGAAATTTTCATTATAGATTAATTTACTTCATTTCATTGATTGCCATAAGCAAAGTAATGGGAAAAATGGGCATCTGCTTGATTTGCCGTGTTTGAATGCATTCATAAACTGATTCCATCGATAGGTTAAGTAAAATTACTTGTTATTTATAACCCTATATCACAACCCAAAACTAAACGATTACAATAATTTGTGAAATTCATATTAGTTTTTTATAGTCTTAAATGGACCATTACAGTAGACATTATATCGAATTAATATGTAAAACCCAGCTTTCCTTAAAATATAATGGACCACATAGATGGTGACATCAGTTTTGAAGAAACGTATAGCCAAATCTTTTTCATTGAAACTGACTCTTATCATGTGTAAATGTCTGAAAAGGATAACCTTGACGCTTTCAACATGAGAAATAACGAGTACAGTGGAGGAAATATACGCAAATGAATCACTAGAATCTGCTACGCTGTAATCGAAATTATTACATGATTCATTAATCGATCGTTCGACTATTTGGAAAGGATGAAGATTGTTTGTACTCTGGTTCTACCCTTGGCCGTTATCTTCAATTCCATTGGTGAATATAATAATATAATATACATATAATTGCAAGCACATTTTTTTAAGCTTTACGTAAATCAGAAATTGTCCATTTCTGTGTCCTCATCGACCCATCTGTGAACATCTAAATCTCCACGTGCACTCATATAGCACTCTGAACTGTGCTCGCTGAAATTCAGATGTGCACATATGGTAATGTGTCTACTGTGCACGTGCAGAAATAGGATATTCTAGACCCTGCACGTCTCAATTGATGCGATCATATTTTCAACTGGAAGGCCACCTGCACATATGGTAGCCTTATAACTGTACACGTGTGCATATATTCAATAGAGTTCACGCCGTACTTATAATTTATTGTTAATTAATAATAAGCGATTTTACTTCATAACGTACAAGTCCCAAACAATCCTTAAATACTGCACCCTCAATCGTTTTCGAAAAAATTTGAAAGTCCAAAGAAGCAGCTTTCATTAAAAATGATAATGAGTTTAAACCTATTAATTTTACTGCTAGTGGATTTACAGTAGTTTGCACCTATTTTAAAATATATTTGAAGCCTAATATTATTTTTATCAATACGAATCATTTTAGAATAGACTGTCACTGTTAACAAAAATCGACCGCTGTACGCGCGCCTCGCTGCTTATTCAGATATTTCAAAATAAATCAAAAATTTTATTTTTCATGATTATTTCAATATTTCTTCCTTATTTTGCCCTTATTTTTATTTTAAGGTCCCTCGAAACATGTATCATGTTCACATTAAAAACGATGTGTTTCTTATTGTCTTGCTTTCATAATTGAAAAAAATGCGCGGCCTACTAAAAATAATTTGTCAATCAACATTTTATTGAAGTTTGTGTCGTTTTTCGAAAAACTTTATTTGTTTATTTTCAAGGTTATTTTTTACGATTTAAACAAATAATACGTATCGTGTGAAAAAAATAATTACTAACATATTTGTAGATCTTTTTTTGGGTGAGAAATTTTTGTTTATTAAATTTTCCGTACATTGTACCAAGCATCCTATCTAAAAGTTATTCCCTTAAATTTTTTAGCTCTTCTTAATTTTTTTCATAGCTTGTGTCCTTTGTCCAAAAATTAATTTTATTTTATTTTTCGTTTTATTTTGTACGATTGAAACAAAAAGTATGCGTTCCAACAAAAAATGACAAAAAACAAATTTATAGATCTTTTTTTTGGTTTAAAACTTTTGTCTATTAGTTTTTTGTTCCTCCGAGATATCGCATATTAACCATTTCAGTTCTACCTGACGTATAGAAAACATTTAGACAGTGGATTCGTTTTTATGACACCAAAATCCTTCGGGGTCACACAGTCCGGTCTTTGAGTACAAATTTTGTCGGCCTGTGTAATCTTATAGAGCTTTGCAAAAGCAATGTTTTCCTTCTCTTGACATTTTTTTATATCGTGCGTTGTTTGGTTTGAAATGTTTATTTTCATATGTTTTTTGAAATTTTCTAAATGCTGCAATTTTTCTTCTATAAAAAAAATCATGATAATATTTTGTTCGCCTTTTAAAGTACTATTAACACCTGTCCATAGAATTTTTGAATGGTAGGCTAACGAACTTGACCTTTATTTTAGGACACTTAAAGAGTATACCAGAGCCCAGTCCAATACGTTAATTCTTTTGAAAGTTATCGTACTAACAAACTAAAAATCTACAGACTAACAGACAGACAGAAATTTGGTAAAAACCTGTTTTTTTGCGGCTTGTTTTCTTACTAGTCGCTACGCTAGTCTTGATCCCAGTTTTACTATCACGAGAAAGTGGTCCGAATTTAAATCCGCTCCCCTGTACGATCTTACATCGAGAATGTTTGTATGATGTCTTCTATCAATTAGAACTTAATCAATCTGGTTATGAGTGATACCATCTGCTGATGTCCAGGTGGCCTTATGTATATTTTTATGCTTGAAATATGTGCTTTTGACAACGAGGTTCTTTGAAGCTGCAAAGTTTATTACTCTAGTTCCCTTATCATTACTGACGTCATGCAAACTTTCTGACCCTATTGTAGGCCTATACATTGGTTCTTTTCCAATTTTCGCGTTGAAACCTCCCATTACTTTTCTTGCGTCAAACGTTGAGAACTTGTCAAAAACCTGCTCGATTGTTCCGTTAAAAAGATCTTTAGTGTCTTCGTCTTTGTCCTCGGTGGGGCAGTGCACATTGATTAATACGTGTTTGCTGAAATTACCCTCTAGTACAATGTATGATAATCGATCGTTAATGAATTGCATGTCCATAACCGTTTGAAAAATTCGTTTAATAAGAAAACCAGTCCCCAGTCTGAACTCCTCAGCTCCCCCATAGTGAAAAGTATAGTTATCCTTAGAAATTGACGCAAAATCGCCCAGCCAGCAGATTTCTTGAAGTGCTATTAAATCAGTTTTGTATTTATTTGCTATCCCAATGAGTTCGCTAAATCCGCCAGTATTTAGACTACGCGCGTTCAGAGTTCCCACCCTTAGACGTTTTACTCTAGTTTTTTGTTTTTGCAAGTTATCAATGGTAGTTTCAAGATAATCCGCACGTTAGGATCCTATTCCGATCGTAGGTGAGTCCACTGTCCTAGGAGTGATAACCCCCATACCTCCCTAGGTCTAAGTATGGGAGCTTTCCGACTCTGACAAGGACCATGTCAACTTGTCGTCAGACACATTACAGTTTCATCCTCGTATCCTAGCATCCCCCTGTAAGGCAGCGCGCCTAATGGCATCAATACCCCTTTCACACTATACAGGCGAATCATTCCACACATCCCTTGCTTGCAGTGTCATCGTTGCGGTGTCCGATGGGGCAGCAGGATTTTTCCCTTACAAGATTTTTAGTTTTGGTTCGGGTAGTGTTTTGTTTCTAGGTGAATATTTTCTACCAGTGTTCAGCTCACCACACCCACGACTGGTTCCTATCGTCTGTCCGCGACTGCTTATTTTTGTATTCGTATTTACCCTGAGGGGCTGGTCAGCCTTACGGGCCGTTCCTCTATCCGCTACCCGAGAACGCGCTGCGTAGTGGTGATAGGCACCCACCGAGCAGAATATATTTATATATATAGAATAAAAGTCAATAAAGAGGCACAATTAAAATAAAGTCAAAACGTTATTTGAAAATGAGATTATTAATGTGTTTAATATTCTTTTGAATTCGAAAGAGTTCGATAACATTAATAAGAATTCCAGGAGATTTTTAACGAATTCAGAATAAATACTAAAATGAAACAATGAGTTTGGTTCAATTCGAACACTGTGAGCTTTAATGATTTTTGACTTGAAACTTTTAACGCTCAATGCTTCTTCACAGAATTTTGAAATATTTGCAATTCAATCCTTTATTTGGCTCACTCAAAATATCTGTTTGTTAAGTGTTATTTGACAGAAAAAACGGAATAAAAAGATATTTGCAAAAGAATTGGATAAAGCAAACACTTTTTATTTTATGGAGGTTTTCGTATTGTAGAAAATCATTTATTGTCATCAAGGTTATTAAAGCGTTTATTCACACATCTTCTACAAAAAATATATGTTCATTCAACATGAAAAATGAACGGTAGCTCTTATAATTAAAAATTATTTCTCACAATTTTTATTGAATCATCCGAAAGATGTTCTCTACAAAGAAAAGTTGAATTAAGCTAAATATATTAAAAATAAATGTGCTGAGCAAAAAAAAATTAATCTTCTATGTCTTCTTGCAGAATGCAGTTCAACGACCGACGGGTATCCTCATAGCAAACTTGATCCTGGTCCTTCTTCTTCTTCTGCTGCTCGAAATGAACATTTGCCTGAACGGATTTCTCCAGAGGAGGCTCCTTTTCGTGGCAGATCCAGATTTCCTGCTAACAGGAGTCCTGATGGCGAACATAATCCTGGTCCTTCTTTTGCCAGCCAACATTCACCTGACCGAGCACCTTCTCAGGAGCCTCCACTTCGTGCCAGGTCCATTTCTCCTCTGGACAGGCTTCCTTCAGATCGAGTACTTGGATGTAAAATGGAAGAACTTGGATACGTTCGGCTTATTCCTCACAAAAATCAAAACCAGCAATTTGAATTTCGAAGATACGTGTTTCCTACCGATAAACCGATTCGAATGCGAATAGATGGGAGGAAATACGAGTTTGGGCCAACCCAAGAATATATTGTATTATCAACATCCAATGATGACATTTTTGCAATATTGGATTATAGCGGGATTCTTCGTGGAATTTATGGGACAGATAGAAGTAATCCGCGATTGAAGATAAATATGATGAGCGGCGCAGTTGATATTTTGACTCCAGATGAAAAAAGGGATTGTCCAGTAGGGAAAGGTCAAGCAATCTTCTCGAAAAGTTTTATCAAAGCTTCTGCAAATTGCGATTCACTACAGTCTGGACGAAATCCCAATGTCGAACGTAATCCTAGTTCTTCTTCTGCTTCTTCTGCCAGACAGTCCAGGTCATTTCCGGGTAGGCCTCCTCCTCGTGAAGTACTTGGACATGCACTTGCAAAACTTGGATATATTCGGCTTATCTCCCAGAAAAATCCAAACCGGCAATTTGAGTTTCGAAGATATGTTATTCCTGCCGGTTTACCAATTAAATTGCGAGCAGAAGGAAATAGATATGTGCCCGTGCCAACCCGAGAACATATTGTTTTATCAACATCCAATGGTAACGTTTTTGCAATACAGGAGTATACTGGGATTCTTCTTGGAATATATAAGGCAGATAAATATTGTTCAAGATTAAAAATAAACATGATAAGCGGTGCAGTTGAAGATATGACTTTAGTGGAAATGAGGGAATGCCCTGTAGGCAAACATTACCCAATCTCTCCGAGTCGGTTTAAAGAAGTTGTTTCCAATGAAGATACTCTACAGTATGTGTATCGCTAATTCAATAGAACAAAGATGAACTAAAATGTAATATTCTTTGCAATCCGTGTTTGGACCATTTAAATTAAATTTGAAAGGAATATTTTATCATAGTTCGAGTGATTTTAAAGGATTTGACAAGATTTCCTCAAATTTGATGAATTATGTAGATCAGATGATTCATTATATAAAAAAATATAATCTGACAGAAAAAAGGATTCTTTTGAGAGGCATGTATTTCTAATATTATTACATCTTGAGAACCTCAAGTAATTTTCTTACTAAATATTGATTAGATTCCGATTTTATATTTGTCATCAGCACACTTTTATTTATATAAGTACATAGATGTTTTAAGTCACCTCAAGTTTGATAATCAGATAATAATAATGTGAGTGACGAACTAGTTAGCAAAGCGGAAAAAGTTTCAGTTGCGGTCTTCTTCAAAAAGTTGAATTGTTTCTTAAATAAGGCAAAAAATTCGCACCCTCAAATTCGGTTACTTTATACTTTAAATCAAATATGCTTATAATTCCAGAAATAATTTCAAATTTCATTTTTATCCAAAATTTTCAACTTAAAAAAGTTATCTAATTTAAAAGTGACGATTCTCTGCAGTCGGTGTACCATTAATTCAATTTAAAAATATCTAAACTAAAAATAATAGTTTTTCTAATCCGAAGGCAGATGAAAATATATGTTCATCGAACTGTCAGTTTCTGTCCAGTTCCCGGGTTGCCTGCAAATAGCCATGGCCACGGGTCGAGGGGACTGAAATGTAAACAGTCAGGTCAGCCTTACCTTTTCCAAATGAAATGCAATATTGCACAATATAATCGACTCAGTACTTGCCGAGCTGTAAGGACGTGTTTTTTGCTGCTCCGTCTTATGCCGAGAGTTTAAAGCGAGCTTGATATCAAGCCTAGAAGAACAGCTCTATGCTGAAATACATTCCGTAGAAAAAAATGTCAAAGAAAGCACCTCATCAGGATTTCAGAGATGTGAAGCCAAAATTGATGCTGTAGAAAAGGAGAATGCTGAGCTGAAGATGGAGATCACAAAGCAGGCTCAACAGCTAGATAGGCTTACAAGAAGGAACCACCTAATACTTTTTGGCATGTATGATGGAGCCAACGGAAGCACCATTTGCACTGGACGAAAAAGTGAAAAATCTATTCGGAACCAAAATCGGTATAACTCTTAACCGAGAATTGATTAATGTAGTTCGCTGCTTTGGTAATTTTAACTCTGACAAAGTGAGACCTGTTTTGCTTTCACTCTGTTCAGAGTCGATGAAGCACGATATCCTTTGAAAGCGTTCGAAACTTGTTAGAGGAATACATATTTTTATCGCTCTTCACTTGGAACCTGACTCTGTTGAATTTTTTTGTGTAGAAAATACACGTTTATTGTATGAAAAATATAAACAATATTTTATTCCAAGTATTGCAACTATTCCAGTTAAAGATTCATAATTTTATTTGAAAATCCATCACTTTGGTTGAAAATTGAACCATTTTGCTGAAAATATATTGTTTTTCATTGGTTTATCTTTAAGTGGAAAATTTTAGTATTTGTTTCAAAATCAATTTACTTTTAAATGCTTTGAAGGATGATGAGAATGAAAGTCATGGATTAAAATAAATGTTTGCGTTTTGCGGCAAAACAGAATGTTACTGTTAGTTGACCGGGAATATTGAAAAACTTTATCGCGGTTTTATCTGAATTTTTCGACTGATTCCAAACTTTTCAGTTAGAGCGAGGCAATAATCAATTGAATTTAATAGAAATAATTGTTTGAACAAGTTAATATTTAAAATAATATTCTATTAGAATAAAGCTAGAAAGTTGCAGTTTATTCTAAAATTTTCCACTTTTGGTTCACTGTCAAATTATAGTAGGGTAATAATTAAATCAAGTTGACAAACATAATTGTTCAAACAATTTATAATTTTCAATGATATTCTCTTTGAATGATGTTAGAAAGTTGCGGTTTTTTCTGAAATTTTCGACACTTCTACTTCCCACTCAGAGTATAGTGATAGTGACTGAAATTCAACAAATATAATTTTTTAAACAAATTACACAGGCCGACAAAATTTGAAACTAAAGACTGGACTATGTTACCCCGAACGATTTTGGTGTCCTAAAACCGAATCCGTTATCCAAATTTTTCCTATGCGTCAGGTTTTTGAGGTATTCTAACCTGAAAGTGCAAACGTGACTATTTTCAGCCATCGATCAACAATTTTTTTTGAAAACTGCTAACGCCATCGTTTAGTACTCCTTTTCATCTTCCATTTCCACTTTTGATCATCCCGAACTGATTTTTTTTCTCCGAGATATCGCTAGGAATAAAAAAATATATATTACCTCAAAAAGCACAGTATTTCCATACATTTGTATGGAAAAACTATTTTCATACAAATAAAAATTTAATCAGAAACATAACCAGATAATTTGATCAGATAATTTCTCCAAAAGTTGTCGGGTTTGAAAGACAGCCAAGACAGACGGAAACTGCAGTAAAAGCCATTACTCCTTAATCAGTCAGTTCAAAAACGTCGAATCTTTGATGAATTTGGCGACACTGAATTTTTACACAAAACCAATCCCTTCCATTTGAGATGAAAATGTCTTAATTAAAATGATCATAATGAAAAATGTAAGCTGATATCGTTATTTGCGAGAGACAATCTTAACACTGATAACGTCGTTATTTCACATATATGTGAGATAACGGCTACTTATGTATTTTTTGTACTGTGACGATGCAATTGAATATTCTCTAGATACAGTTGTTAACCAAGTTATTCACTGAATCATTGATCAGTTTTTTTTCTACTTTGCGAAAATGCGGGTGGTCTGTACTTTTGTTTGCACTTTGGTGGTCATCGTTCATTCTATTGGTAAATATAGTTATATAATAATATCTATAACACAGGCCGACGAAATCTTTAGTTGCAAAAAAATGGCTATTTCTCAGGCCTGCAGGGCGAACCTAAAGCCCCCCTTTCCAGCTTACAGTCATATAATAGCCATTTGCATATTGACACTGTAAAATCATGAGATTTCTTTTTTACGTTATTATTTGATTTCGCATCCTATTTTTGAAGAAGATAACTCCATGCTGTCATTTTCAGTGCAAAAATAAACGATTCTGGGTTCCAAACCAGTGGTCTCATTTAAGTATTCTCGATGAATGGAAAATTTCATTGCAGATCAATTTACTTCATTTCTTTACTTCCATTAACAAAGTAATGGGAAAAACGGGCATCTGCTTGATTTCCCGTGTTTGAATGCATTCATAAACAGATTCCATGCTTAGGTTAAGTAAAACTGCTTGTCATTTATAACCGTATATCACAACCCAAAATTAAGCGATAGATTATGATGAAATGATTTTTAAGTAATTTCTAAAACATTAGCTCAAAAGTAGGAAAGGATGACATACTTTTTTTCTATTCTCTTAGAATAATTTGTGAAATTCATATTAGTTTTTTATAGTCGTAAATGGGCCATTACAGTAGACACTATATCGAATTAACATGTAAAAAACAGCTTTCCTGAAAATATAAAGGACTACATAAATGGTGACATCAGTTTTGAAGAAACGTATAGCCAAATCTTTTTCATTGAAACTAACTCTTATCAAGTGTAAATATCTGACAAGGACAACCTTGACGCTTTTAACATGAGAAATAACGACTATAGTAGAGGTAATATACGCCAATGAATCACTAGAATCCGCATTAGCTACACTGTAAACGAAATTATTAAATGATTCATTAATTTTTTCATTAATTCATTGATTGAAGAAACCAAAAATTCGCCTTCCATAGTTTAATTCAAGAAGGAATTTCGATGGATGAAGGCAATGAAGAGTCAAAAACTCATATGTTGGTAAAATGTGCGACGTTTCTTTGGCATTGGTTCGCAAACCTCATCAGGCTAATTTATTAAAATAAAGAAACACCACATAAATATCACATATTTTTACAGGTACATAGTGTAAGTTAAAAACAAATTTAAAAAATTACCACTGACATTCACTTGTTAAAACCTAAATTCTAACGCATCTAATTTTAATAAATGTAAAAGACCCATTTTTGGTCGACTGAAATGACAGTCTAAAGTCAACTGAAGAAACAAAACCTTGTGTCGTTATTATATACATGTACTCATACACATATTCGTGGATAATATACATTGAATTCTATCTTGTCGTAAGTTAAACACCAAAATTTAATTTCTGTAATAATGGAAAAAATATAAATATAAAAATAAATATAAATATTTCTGTTATAAAAAAAAATATATCTCTGAAATCATTCTTTTTTGATAGTTAGGTTCTCGATCTACAATTTTTACATTGTCCCAATCAAATGTATGACCAAAATTATGTTGATGTTTATAAACGACCAACTCTGCTTTTTTCCTATTGATATGTTCATTGATCCGAGTTCTTAAAGATCTTTTTGTTTCACCCACATAAGATGCAGGACATGTTTTACAAGAAAATTTATAAACTAAATTTGTTTCATCCCATTTTTTAGAAATATCTTTTCCCAATTTTATTACAGAATTTAAACTTCTTTTAATTGTAGGAATCGTAGCAATATTATAACTATTTAACATCTTAGACAATTGTGTAAAATTATTAGAAAAAGGAAGGCAAACTTTTAGTTGATACACATTGGAACGAATCTGATTATTGTGTACTACCTTGATGTGCGAGTGATATTTAATTTTGTCTATGCGGGCATTTATGTTTTCGTCAATAAAACCAATGGGATGATTATTATTAATCAATAACTGTTTCATTATTTTTAAATTATTTTAGTGAAAATTATTGTGAGATAATAATATAGCTGTGTCAACAAGATTGTACACTATATTTTTTTTTCTGTTGTATAGGATGATGTGAAAGAAAGTTAATTAGTCTGCTAGATGACATAGGTTTTTGGAACCAATTTGTGATAATGTGATTATCTTTTCTAATTAACGTCATGTCCAAAAAGTTAATTCTTTTATTTTTCTCTTATTCAACGGTAAATTCTAAATTTTTATTATAAGAGTTGAAAACTTGAATAATTGTATCAATATGTTTATTTTTTATGCATATTATCGTGTCATCCACATATTTAAAATATAGCAAAGGAACACAATCGTGGATTTTTTCAATTTTTTTAGACATGTCACTTCCAAATCATCCATTACGATATCTTCAAACAAAGGTGAAATTGGAGAGCCCATTAGCGTGCCATTAATTTGCTTGTAAATATCGTTATTAAAAATGAAAAAAGTGTCTTCAAAAAGAAACTTCGTACAAGTTATGATGTCGTTAAATGGAATTTTACATTGATCAAAAATTTTATTTTTTATGATTATTACAATATCTCTTCCTTATTTTTTACTAATTTTTATTTTAAGCTATCCTGAAAAATGTATCATGTCTATTGGAACCGATGTCTTTCTTATTGTCTTGCTTCCATAATTGCAAAAATGCGCGGCCTACTAAAAAAAATTCGTTAATCAACATTTTATTGAACTTCGTGTCGTTTTTACAAAAACTTTCTTTGTGCGTCGATTTTCCAATGTTTTTAAAATTTAAAGTTGAATTAATTCTTTTTTTTAATTTTTTTATTGTGAATGAAATTTTTTAGGATTGAAACAAAAACTAAGCATACTATCGAAAAATTATTCATGAAAAATTTGAAGCTCTTCTTTGGGTGAGAAACTGTTGTTTATTAATTTTTTTCATACCTTGTGTCCTTTGTCCAAAAATTAATTTTTTTTTTATTTCTCGTTTTATTTTTCAAGACTGAAACAAAAAGCATGCGTTTCAACAAAAAATTTTGGATTTTGGTATCCTAAAACCGAATCCGTTATCCAAATTTTTCCGATGCGTCAGATTTTATAGATATCCTAAGCCAAAAGTGCAAAAATGGCTATTTTTAGCTATATTTGACGCAATATAACACGATCAGCAATTTCTTTTTCTTAAAACTACTAACGCCATCGTTTATTACTCCTTTTTATCTTCCATTTCCATTTTTCACCATTCCGTGACGATTTTGTTCCTCCGAGATATCGCATATTAACCATTTCAGTTCTACCTGACGTATAGAAAACATTTAGACAGTGGATTCGTTTTTATGACACCAAAATCCTTCGGGGTCAGATAGTCCGGTCTTTGAGTACAAACTTTGTCGGCCTGTGTAATCTTATAGGGCTTTGAAAAAGCAATGTTTTTCTTCTCTTGACAATTTCTTATATTGTGCGTTGTTTGGCTTCAAATGTTTATATTCATATATTTTTTGAAATTTTCTAAATGATGCAATTTTTATTCTATAGAAAAAAATTAGAGAATATTTCGTTCGCCTTTTTGAAGTACTATTCACACCTGTACATAGAATTTTTGAATGGTTGGCTAACGAACCCAATCTTCCTTTTAGGACACTTACAGAGTATACCAGAGCCCAGTCAAATACGTTAATTCTTTTGAAAGTTATCGTGCTAACAAACTAAAAATCTACACACCAACAGACAGACAGACATTTTGTAAAAACATGTTTCGTGGGTTCAAGAGGTCTCAAAACGTGGAACTTTGACAGAAACTGGGGGGGTCAGTGGGGGGAGGGGGGGTTCAAATTGTACACAAATCTAATACCTTCTCATTATAGGATGAGAATGTAAAAAAAAACGAGATTATGTTTCTATATAAAAAGATGAATTTTTCAACAAAACGAATGAATTTTCTACCTAACAGTTGAGTTATCAGGTTTTAAAGGAAAAATTTAAATGCACAACTTTTCAGATAAATATGCAATTTTTAACAAGAATAAAACCAATTTCCAACAAAACTGTTCCATTTTTTAAATAAAAAGTTTAATTTCCTAAGAAATAGTGTCATTTTCTGCCAAAGTAGTCCATTTTTTCAAGAAAAATATCAATTTTCAACAAAACAGTTAATTTTCAAAGTTCAATTTCAAGCCAAGATTAGATCTTTCAACCAAAAAAGTAGATTCTCAACAAAACATGTAAAATTAAATTTTTCGACGAAAAAATTTCAATTTTGAAAAAAAATCAAATAAACTCGGGATGACCAGTTCAATATTTTTCATGAGCTTGGCTAGTTGTCCCGAATTTTCAGGTGGGGGCGGGAAGGCAACCCCGTAACTGGCCACATAAATAACGTTGGTCCAACCCCCCTAATTTTTCGGGACGACTAGGCACAGCCTTAAATTTAACACAAGATGACAAATTTTCAAGAAAATAGCTAAATCTTGCACCCAAACCAAGTGACAGTAACTTGAAATTGGAGCAGGCTCAGCTACAGACTGCGATTGAAAATTCAATTTTTGGTTAAAAATAAAAATTAAGACATTGTTCCGAGATATTGAATTTCTGTACATGGATTAATGAAGCTTGATTTTGAAAAGTTACCCAATTCCAAGAAAATCTACCGAACATTTTTAGACTAAACTTTCATAGGTTTTCAAAATTGGCTTTGAACAGTGATTCATAACCGAATTTTTCGCAAAAATAAGAACTTCCTCCCGAGATATGGGGATGCTGAGAAAATTATCACTAAGTTGAAATTGGAAATCAATTGGAACTGAAATTTTATTAGAAATTATTTTCCAATTATTCTATCTAAAAATGACAGTTAAAAAAATCTTTTCTTTACAATGTGCATTTGATTTTTTGAGAATCTTGTATGCAATTCAATCCCAAAACGCAGCATTTCCATACATTAGTATGGAAACACTATTTCCATACAAATGCAAATTTAATCAGAAATTTAACCAAATAATTTATTCAAATAAATTCTTAGAAATTATCATTATTTGCGAGGGACAATCTTGACACTGCTCGACCAGACTGTCGCCGCATAGGTTAAGCTGGGTCGCAAGATCGCTGTGTGAATCCACATAAGTGTCTCCAGTTTTAAGCCCCAGCTTTTCCCTATGGCTCTCCTACTGAATCATAGGGTCGCTACTAGCTTCTTGCACTTGTTTTCCAGGTGTTCATTCCATGGCAGCTTCTTATCCAGAATTACTCCTAGAACTTAGCTCGTTCTTTGATTTCCAGTTGTTGTCCTCCAAGCTTCAATGTACTCGTAGTTCCCCACTTGCACCTTCTGGTGAAAACAACCGCATCTGTCTTACTCGGATTAACCGATAATCCAGTTTTCTTGCACAATGAAACTACTATCATCAGTGCTTGCTGCATTACTCCGAAGAGCACATCCAGATGCTGACCGCGCACGATAACCAATATATCGTCCGCATAGCCTATGACGTGAAGGCCCTGAATCGAGAGTAGATG
Organism: Andricus quercusramuli; assembly: GCA_932178445.1. Classification (NCBI taxonomy): domain Eukaryota; kingdom Metazoa; phylum Arthropoda; class Insecta; order Hymenoptera; family Cynipidae; genus Andricus; species Andricus quercusramuli. The sequence continues at coordinate 123,412 of CAKNXH010000129.1, forward strand.
AGGCAATTCATCCTCTACCAGGCACCACAGCAAGGGCGATAAAACTTCATCTGTGGACATCCCGAGTCAATGGTTCCACTTAGAGTGGCATCACCGTTAGTCGTGGTTAGATTCCTGTTGGCCAACATGTGGCACGTCCATTCCTTGACGGCAGTAGGCACACTATGTGTAATCATGGCCTCCCTGATCACCTCTCCAGAGCTGTTATCGAAGTCTCCTTCAATGTCCATAAAGGTTCCAATGGCAAGGCCTTTCTTCTTTAGCTGACCTTCAATTAGGTTCACTGCTCCGATTAGGGCCGTCGCCGTCGAGTGACCAGCCCTGTAGGCGTGTTGCTGTTCGTGGAACCTTATCGCGAATATATCTATCCACAATAATTTCCACTGTTTTTAACAGGAAAGAAATTAGGAATGAAGACTACTCTCGTACCCCTCCATGCTGTCGGGACATATCCCAATGTCAAACTAGCCTTAGCAAGTCTCACTAGCAACCCTATGATGATTTCTCCAGCCCTCTGTAAGAGGGCTGGACACATGTCATCCATTCCAGGAGACTTGTAAGGACTGCAGGATTTCATTGCCTCTGAGTTTCCGTCCCCCCTTCTCAAGACCTTGAGAAGCTTGGAAAATGTGCCCTGTTCAGACGGGCCAAGGTATCCCCGTCCGAGTCTGAGTCTCCCCCTCCGGGGGATTCCAGAGTGCCGATAATAGCGTCCGGATTTCGAGAAAGCAGCCTGTCCAGTCTAGCCGCCTCAGCTCCCTTCTCGATTTCTGTGCAAAGTTGGTCCAGCTCTCCTGCTTTGACTTGCGTATCGCACCTCTGTATTAGTCCCTCATCGTTGTGAATGACGTCCATAGTTCCTTCGTTTTGCCAGTAATGGCACGTCTGAACCTCTCTCTGGTTACCCTGCGAAGATCTTCTCGCATTGACCTGGGAACCTCTGAGAGAGCACATCGTAGTTCCGTGGCAAACTGATCCCAATCCGTTCTTCGTGGATTTCTGACCCATTTAGGGCCAGCAGGTACAACGGATTCCAACACGAACTCTATCTCCACTTCTTGATACTATCCCAAAAACTACTCGTGCAGAGAGTGATGTCAATGACTTCTTCTCTGTCCGAATTACGGAAGTTCGGGTTTGACGTCCGTGCTACCCCACAAAGTATGGTGGGAATTAGCATCGCACCCCAACAGAAAAGGAATACTTCTTACCTCACAATATTCCGCCAGTTTACAAACCTACACTGGTGAGTTACTATCGCTGTCATAAGGAAAATAAGCTGATCCCAGAACTAGCCTCCCTATTCCTTTGAGATCCATGGCTATCACCATCAGTTTCTCGAACATAGCTCAAGCAGCGGGACAGTTCTAACTCCCTTCGTCAGTATACACGCCCTTGGTTTGCCCGTCTTGGGGTCCCTGTAACGAAAAAAAACCAGCTCCCCCCCCCCTAATCCCTTAATGGTATCTTGAAGTAACCATGGTTCTTGGATTAGCGAGATACCTATATGCCTCGCAGCCACGTCCCTCTGCAAAAGTGCAGAGGCGTCTTTGCTATGATGCAAGTTAATCTGACCCACCTTATTAATACTTAGAATATTTTGTATAGCTGAGGAGCTTTCACGATGATGTTAATATAGAAGGGTATAATTGTGTATGTATCTACGTTTCATTATATTATGTAGTATTACCTAATATATAAAATAAAGAGGCCTAAAAGTATGATGCACACATACTCATTGGGCTCTCAGACAGGTCGCAAAAGCATTGGTAGCGGAGGGCAAATAGGAAGGGGGTTCCGTGGCTCATGTAAATTCCTAAGAAACTTCTACATGTTGAAACAGTAGCATTTTCACCTCTGAGACAACCCTACATGTTTATGCGTTTATCTCAGATAAGATTATGGGGAGGGGGGGCAGACAGGGAATTAAGTAAATGCAAATGATAACGGGTGACAACTAGTATACCGTATATTATATTCCTTTATTATTATACATTATATCAATACCTGCATTTTAAATGTATTTATATATAGAGAATAAAAGTAAAACTAGCTGTGAATTCGATCTCGAGTGTTTCCACTTTGTTTGTATTTATAATTATATGGTGCTCATTTCACGAGCACTTTGCTTCCCGATAGCAAATGTATTTGCTTCCTCATAGAGGAAGCATTAGTTATTTTTTTCAATAATAGGCAAACCGAAGTCTTCATTTTGCTCAATTTAAAAATAGAAATTTACCAAAAATGAAAAATCACAGAATAATACAAAAATGTTTTAAATAACAAGACAAATCAGACAAATCAAATCTTGGGTTCGAAATAATAATTTTTTGAGCTGGAAAAGGGAAAGGAAAAGTTCTGTCGCACCCTATCCCTTTCCCAGCTTTACGATTTCTTCACAAAACTTGTCATAATATTACTCTATTTGAAAATTTATGATCAAAAAGTCTTTTCTATTCATGCATCAACTTTAAATTATGTCGATGAAAAAAGTTTTTCTGTTTGAACCTGATGATTCAGATATTATAAATGAGCAGAAATTCCCTAATCTTCAATAAAGTGTATTATTATTATTATAGATCAATCAATTTGCCTCGAATCAAGAGATTTTTTCCGTTCTTGCATCAATTTTGAATTATGTTACTGAAAAGAAGTTTTACTATGAAAAACCGTGTTTTCAAATATTATGCAATTTCACAATTTCCATACTCTCCAATAAAATGTCTTAATATTATAGGTCAATAGATTCATCTCGAATCAACACATATTTTCTGTTCTTGCATCAACTTTGAATTATGTTAATGAAAACAGTTTTACTATAAAAAAACGATTTTCAAAATATATAAATTACTATAACTTCCCTACTCTTCAATAAAATGTATTAATATTATAGGTCAATAGATTCGTCCCGAACCAATGAATCTTTCACATTCTTGCATCAACTTTGAATTATGCTAATGAAAAAAGTTTTACTATAAAAAACCGTATTTTCAAATATTATGCATTACCATAGCTTCCTTACTGTTCAATAAAATTCATTAATATTATAGGTCAATCGATTCGACTCGAATCAATAACACATCTTTTCTGTTTTTACATCAACTTTAAATTATGTTAATGAAAAAAGTTTTACTATAAGAAACCGATTTTCAAAATATATAAATTACCATAACTTCCCTACTCTTT